>JARJEB010000836.1:0-11916 GCA_030264535.1 Liometoxenus newtonarum
TTGTAGACGCTGCAGATGGTGGACCACCAACAGCACCTAGCAGGTCATCCTCATCACCGGTGGACCGCAGCGGCGAGACGAAGTCGTCGTCCTCCGTCGTGGGATTCCCGTTGTTCTCCATGCGTTGTGGCGAATGCTGCAACGGCATCCTGGAGAGCACCAGGACTCTAGTTGGGCGCCAAATATGTAACGAAGCGTAGGGCGGAGGGCCCGCCTCAACCACTGGAAGGATGGGTGAGTGGATGAACGCGTCTGAGTGAAGGTGTGACGAAATAAATGGTACAACTGTGTAGATGGTAATCAGTCAATCGTCTCTTAATTTAATAGCAGAATGGTAAAAACCCAGCCCAAAACACTCGCAGGTGCCTCAACGTAGGTAAGAATCTTATGCACGTGCTCGCAGGCACATTAACCAGTCAAGAATCTAAAATTAAGGTGTTAGTTTACAGAATCACAGGGTGCATACACTTAGGACCGACAAAAACACAGACGAAGCCATGAAGACGGTATTGGCTTACCTAAAAGCAGCAGCGCGATTCCGAATAAACCTTGGAGAACGACAAACCAAGGGCGTGCTCTTAGCGTCTCAAAACTGTCAACGGTCAACGGTCCGTACCAGATCGCGGCTCAAACGGAAAAGGAAGTCCCGATGCTCGCGACGATCGACGCGAACCGAAAGCGCTGACCGACGGCCAAACTAACAACTCCGGGGAATATGCGCGCACTCGTGCGGATAAAGCGAAAATTCGCTGGGTTGCATATAGTTGGCAGCTAGATTTGCCACAATATGATGATAAATTCCAAAACCTTCTCGCAATTTTAGATCTGTCGAAATTACACATGTATGAATTCTATTGTTCGGTCGTTAAAAAGAAATTTCCTAATTGTCGACTATGTTATATGGATACCGATAATTTTACGTTACTTATCGAGGGGGTAGATGTGTGTACTACAATACGAGAGAATATTTATTTGTTCGATACCTCAAATTTTTCCGAAAATAATCCATATCGATACCTGGATTATTTAAGGATGAATACGGAGGTAAAGTCATGCTCTCCTATATTGGACTTAAGTCGAAAATGTATGCACATCAGGTTGCCAAAGATCAATATACGTATATAGGGTGTGACGTATTGAAAAAGGCAAAAGGGGTTAAGAAGCATGTTGTGAAGAACCATATTATCTATCGCGACTATGAAAAAGTACTGTTTGATAAGTCAACTCTTCATTGTAAGCAAACATTGCTCAAATGTGAGAATCATACTATTTACACCATTGAACAAAATAAACTTGCTTTATCAGCTCATGTTGATAAAAGGTTTATCCGTGAAGATGGTGTGGATACGTATGTTGGGGGACATAAAGATATATTAGCCTGTGATTAGTGCATATAGTAGACGTATTATTAGTTAGTTACAGGTATTAGTTAGTTATAGATATTAGTAATCATATTTTTTATACATGTATGCATATGTATGTATATGTATATATGTATGTATTTATACATGCGTTCTAGATACTGTCATTCACCTTTTTTATTAGCAATTTCTCTGCTGAATTAAAAAATATTCATACTCTAGTATAACAAGTATTAATATGTGAATGTTAATGAACTCACGAACATTTGCAATCGATGAAATTTTTTGATTATATTCAATTGTAATTTGTTTTATGAATTAATTTTATTGCTACGCTTAAAAAAACTGCGGAGTTTACAAAATTTACTTTAGTATAGGTAGCAATTAAATTACAAGTAGAGCAATCTGCA
This sequence comes from Liometoxenus newtonarum, assembly GCA_030264535.1. Taxonomy (NCBI): domain Eukaryota; kingdom Metazoa; phylum Arthropoda; class Insecta; order Coleoptera; family Staphylinidae; genus Liometoxenus; species Liometoxenus newtonarum. Next base: position 1,772 of record JARJEB010000836.1, read on the forward strand.
ATTAATGCATTATTCGTAGTTAGTTACAGGAATCCAGTGATGAATTAATCCGTTACTATATATGGCTTGAAAATTATTGTGATATGTAAATATGATAAATTCCAAAACCTTCTCTGTGTAAATCTAAGGAAATTTACTATAAATTGTTAGCAAATCGATTAAACAACATAACAATTATTTTAATCGTCAAGTCGTTAACATCTCGTATTATTAAAAATATTCTTGAATTTCTCGCGTCATCAACGGTTAACAACTTTAACTAATAGTTCATTCTATTAGTTAATTCTTTCATGTTTATTAAGTAGTTCAGTGCATTGGGTATTAGGGCATTCAGTTAATAAAGATGCGGTATACTAACCAACCTCCCACATATTATTCTCAAAGCGTAAGAGAAAAGTTCATGATTTAAAATGCTTTTATTAAAATAGTTCCCATTCGCCAAGTTATTGATCCAATTCCTCTTTTCCCTCAATTACATATCCGCCTATTTAACTGCTCTTTACAACAGCTTCAACGAACTTGATAAACTCAGCATTGTGCAGAACACTGATATGATCCCCCTCGAATTGGTGTATCTCCACATGATTATTCAAAAGTTCACGTAGTCCATAGTCATGGGGTAGGTTTCGTAAACTAGATGTAGACGATTTGCATAATACAATTCTCGATTTGTATTTGCGGGGGGCGAATTTATGCCCCCATTCTGCACTGACACGTTCATAAATGCTGATGAGCAGATTGTGCAAGAATCCGTAGCTGTAGCTTAGCTTGCTGAGTGTTGACTCAATCGTAATAGTACATCTTTCTTCAAAGGATTTTGCATCAGTTAATACTTTCTGGAATTAGGATATAAATATTAAATTATAGACTTTTAATAACATAGAAACGATTAGCAAATATCTCGAATTAACTTGAAGTAAAAAGATCAAATATTGCAAATCTACAATATTTGATCTTTTTAATAAATCTATTAAATAAATTGCCTAAGAGAACTAATGAATGTCAATTTTTGCTTAATGCGCGATCGTATTACCTTAAGGTTGTCCATTATTTCTAAAGACAGTACCGACGACAGAGATAAAATATTGGTAATTATAGAAATTTGCAATGTGTCTTCGTCGACAGTTTGAGCCATTGAGGCAATTAGTTTTCGGTTAAATAAGGGCGATCCATCCACGATCAGAAGTGTACCTTTGTAGCCCATGTCTTCTAACATCGTTACAATTTCCATAGCAATAGTTGTTCCAAATGAATGAGCAACAATTGTAAAAGGTTTACTTGATTTTAATTCAGTCTCCAGAATCTGAAACATTTTGCGGTGTTAGTATTTTATCATTTTGACATAGGTATTATTAAATATACTACCTTGACTTTTTGCAAAGCCATGTATTTAACAGTGCCTCTAGTTTCATTATATGAAAATTGCAAGCACTTTGCGTCCACTGATAAATGTTCAGCCATTGGTTCAAACACTGTAGACATTCCTTCAATTCCCGGAAGAAGGAATAATGAACATTCTGCTGAATCAGTTGATTTCGTTTTCAGCTTAACCACAGGAATGTCACATTGCTCCTCCGATGGTATGAAACGCATCAGTTGCTGCATGTTTACGAGAGCAGCTTCCTGAGAAGTTTTGCTTGCTTCATCACTGGCAATTTCGGTAAGTCTAACAAACACAATGAAATAATAACTTGAATTTTGGGAGGTTGCTAAAGAATACTAACTTTGCAAAGTTCATGCTTCGCAATTCCTGTGGGGACAAGAATACCTCAAATTCCCTCTCCAGGGTTTGTTTGATCTCAACTGCCATCATGGAATCCATCCCCAGTTCTGGGAATGATGAGTTTTGAGTCACAGTTTTAATGTCTTTGATTTGAAGCAAATTCATTACGATCTTTATTATGTCTTCTTCACATTTTCCAGATTTCTTTTCGGCGACCACCATGCTGCTCATGATTGGGTCCTCGGTAAACATAAGTACATCCAATACCTCAAGGCAACTTGCAATTCTTTGTACCATTGTACCACCAATAACCATTTCCATATTTTGCTCTTTTAAATCTGCAGCGATACCAACATCGCCTACCACACCCCACTGAATTGCCTTTCCTGGTAATCCACTTTTGCGTCGATTTTCACACACTCTTTCCATGACTTGGAATAACCATAGTTCGTTTGACCAACATTGCCGCGACCACAAGACACGGACGAAAATAAGACAAAATGTTCTAATTTCGGTGTCAGTTTTCTGCTCAGTTGATCCAAGAAAATAGTTGCTTGTGCTTTAGGATTGTAAGACTCCAAGAAAGTTTCTTCTGTCTGATTTACAAACACAGCGTCACTTAGCACAACAGCCAAATTGAAGATTCCGACTACCTCTCCCATTTTTTGGGCCATATTTAACAGAGCTTCGCATCCTTCAATAGTCGAAATATCATGATTTGATATCTCTACATTACAGTTGTATGATTTCCATATTTTCAGGCGAAGTTGCTGATATCCCGTGGTTAAACCTTTTCTTGACACTAAAACAATGTTCTTGGCACTTCGCGTGGCTAACAAATCTGCTAACTCCAAGCCAAATCCGCCTAAGCCCCCCAATATAATATAAGAACCTTTCGGGTTACAATAGAATCTAAAAAATATGAATTATATTAGGACCAAACTAATGTCAAGCCGTTGATCAAAATTACTTTGGTTTAGTATCAGTAAGCATCTGCTTAGGTATCTTCAGTTTGTTTCTTCTTCTCGCAAGCTGATGAGTACTTTACCAATATGTTTCCCATTTGTCATATACCTAAAGGCTTTTTCAAGTTCATCTCTACGGAAGCATGTTTTGGGAATCGGTTTGACGAAGCCTTTGTCGATGCCATCATAAAGTAAATTACGAATTACTTCAAATAAATCCTTTGGATGAGACATAATAAAGTCAAACATGATACCATGATATTCGGCTTCCCTTTCAGCTAATTCAATGTTGAGCAAACTATCCGCTTCTAAATCGAATTTTCCAATTTCAACGAATCTCCCACCTACTCCCAAACATTTTACAGAAGCTTGAAGTTTTTCATTGGCTAAAGAATTCAATATCAAGTCGACACCCTTTCCGCCAGTTTGTTCCAAGATTATTTGATAGAAAGAAGTGTCCCTTGAGTTTCCAATATGATCTGCAGATATAGTGTTATAATTTTTCAGAATATAGTCCTTTTTTTCTGGCGTTCCCACAGTTAAGAATATTTTACACTTGTAATAGAGTGCGAAGTTAATTGCTGAGAGACCAATTCCTCCGGTTGCAGAATGAATTAAAATACTTTCACCTTCAACCAGATTACAACGCTGCTCAAAAAAACAAATAAATTCCATTAAGAAATGTATTTAGGAAGGCTTCATTTCACATACACTATATTCATTAATGAGTAATATAAATGAAAATTGTGCCCGTGAGATGAAGCCTTTATAAATACATTTCTTAATTGAAATCGGTCAGAGTTTTCGAATGTAATTCTTCTTGCACATGAAATAAATTAAAATATTTTATAGAATTTAGGGAATTTTGAAACCCTCAATTGAAACCACAAATAAATTTGGAAGAATTTAGAAGCAAGCACAGGAGTAAGACTGGGAGATTCACTCAGCCTCCTGCTTTTAAGCCTAATTATGGATGAGCTAATCAAAAAACTTAAGATCAAGTAGGGATACCAAATGGGGACAAAATAAATAAAGATTTTCTGCTTTCCAGACGGTGCTCCAAAGAATGCTAGATGAATTTCACACAATATCAAAAAGATTAACATGAATATATCGACGGAAAAGGAGAAATGTATGGACATCGTAGCCAACTGGATAAGATGCAAACTCAAAATAGAAGGGACAGTAATCGAACAAGTCATGGAATTCATGTACGTAAGAATTCCAATCTCGAGCTACGGCAAGCTGAAGGAGTAAGTGAAAACGCAAGCCGAAAGAGCAACATGCATAGCAGGGAGTCTAAACGATATTGTGTGGAAAAACAAACACATTAGAAATGAAAGGCAGATAAGAATAGAGCAAGCTTTAGTCATAAATACATAGTCGAAACATGCCCAGAAACTGCATACACAGAACAAATAATAACCACAGCAGAAATGAACATTCTAGATAAAAACGAGAGGAAAATGCTGAGGGACAGAATCCCTAATGAAAAAATCAGGAGAAGATGCAGGATCATCGCTCCACTGACTGGTCAAAACAACGGCGAAAAGAATGGGATACGCACATAGACACAATGGCGGAGGAGCGAATAACTAGATTAGCCGGAGACATATCGCCAATGGGACGTAGATCCCTTGGAAGACCAAGGAAGAGATGGAAAGATACACTAGTATTATGAGCACAGCCAGGGAAAATCACAAAACAGGCGATCTATTGCTTAGCAATCAAGAAGATTGTCATGATGAAGAAGAAGAAATAAATTAAGAAGTTCTCAAAATTATTGGGAAATGTCTCCAATCCCTTTTCTTTATACCCTATATTATACTATCAAAAATATGAAATAATTACCATAATAAGTCCATAAAGAAGTGTTGCATAAACTATGGGTACGGTTGCTCCTTCCTCCATTGTCCAGTCGCCAGGAATGTCACACAAAAAATCATCATTTGCATAGAGCACAGTTCCCAGTCCACCGGCTCTACATATTCCCATGACCCTTTGGCCACTAATTTAATAACAATATTTAGCTCAATAGAAAAAAAAATGGAATGTTTTCTGTTACTTTTCTTTTCTGGCAGCAAATTCAATACCCAAAGAACAGTCGTGGAACTTTCGATCTTTTGTAATAGTGTCCAGAGTAATTTTGCCACTTGCCACCATAATATCGCGGAAGTTCAATGCACCAACATAAACATGAACACGACTGACTCCTGGTAGTTTAGCATTATTTACTTCTTGTTTGAACATGTCTCCTTGTATCCAACGCAAAGAAGATAAATCGCCATTTATAAGAGTGTTGGCATAACCATGCACTGTGCTTGCTCTGAGGTTATCTTCTAGGAGGAGATGGCGATAAGAACCCCAAGTTCGGTTTTTGTACACGTTGATACATAAATGCTTCTCTAACTGCTTCTTGTAGAAATCATTTCCAACGTCAAATGGTGGAGCAGAGGTGTCGTCAATGAGCAAGCTCATTACCTTTTTACTACCGGACTCTCTAAGGAGGCAGTTGGTTAAACCGAGTATTCCATTATTCGGTTCGTTTTCTGAACATAAAAACAGATTCTCTTTCTTCTTGCGAGCTTCCTTGAGAGATTCCAACCACTTAAAACCATTTTCACCAACGTGAATTGGTTTGGGGAAATCACCTTATCAGGAACTTTCAGCATAAGGAGCCTCTCATTTGACGTAGTGTATTCGCAAAGAATAGTTAAGTCAGGGAAACGATAACTCGACGTTTTCAAACTCTCGCGCGAAATTAGGAAACCGTCAGATTTGAATGAAGTAATTAACGTGTCACGCAACTTTGAGAAAAAATTATGTTATAATTACTAGTATATGACTAAACTGTGTTTCTTACGTCTGAATTTTGTGACAAATTACTACCAACAGCAATAAAGTTACCAATTTCTGATGATGCTGCTGTATCCACCACAGTTATATTGTCCAATTCTATAGTTTTATTACTGATAACGATTAATTCAGGTTGAATTAGAGGTTGATCGTTTAGTGCAGCACGAATGTATGGAAGCAATGGTTCCATTATATCCGGTGCATCTGTGAATACTTCCATTGCTTTGATTTTAATTGAATAGCTATTTTCTAGTGCTACTTGTGCAAGTACCCGTGCAGCTACTTTCAAATCCAATTTGGCAACATAGGGCACGAACCTATTCGCTTCTAATACCGGCACTGGGTGTTTACGTTTCAGGATGCTGCTGGCAGTTAAACCACGAATTTCGATGTAACCACAACTAAACAAAAAATGAATATGTAAAAACCCCATATTGAACATTAGAAAATGAAGTTCCTACCGTATAATATCCAGATCTTTGTAATGATAAACAGGCATGATGCAGTTGTCAACATTACTGGATGAGTACACGATGTCCAAGTGTCTCGTGGGATCAATCGTTAATTTGCGGATCTTAGTTGGAACGTACAAGCTCCTTGTATCTTCGTGCAAGATTTTAACTTGTAGCATTGTATCCATGAATGGAATCCAGTTTGTCCATTTGATGTTAGCAACAGTACCTTTGATATCACAGTTTTGAATTTCCTTAAAGTCTCCTCTGAAGAAAAATATAAAGTCATAACATAGCGGGATTAAAATACGATTTGGAAAATATTTACTGGTGGTGATAACCACGCAAACCTAGTTCTTTGTACACGTCTTGTTTACTTAAGATATCCTCTGATTTCGGTGTTGCGAGAGGAGCCAAGTCAATCCATTCATTTTCATTACCAGTTTCGTCCTTAATGTAACCAGTCACAATAAGTGCGTCGTCTTCAGTGATTTGGAAATATCCCGAGTTTGGGAATATTTGCACAAAAAGCTTTAAGTCAACACTTTTGGACATAGTACATGCACGTAGGAATTCAATATTTTCGAATGAAATCGGTCTTTGTGCATGGCCCATAAATACGTGCCAGGCCAAATGGATATAGCCAGTAGCCGGAAATAGAATTCTTCCTGTAATAAATAATCAATTTGTTTATATGGAAGAAAATCAAGATTAGGCGAAAGCTACCATCAATAATGTGCCCCTCAATATGTTGCCAATTTGGATGATTCAAACTGATTGTATATTCGCTTTGAAACGTGCAGGCTTTACTGTATTCCAGTTGCACCCAATTCTTGTGATGTCTCCACTTGATTAGTGGTGAAATCATAGGGGTACCCTGATGCACTGGCCACGTAACAGAATATAAGAGATTAATGGTCATAGCGTATCCTAGCAGAAATAATCTGAAACATTTAAGGTATAAATAATTATTGTTTATAAATACCAGGTAATATTATCAGTTCTGACTAGTTTACCTCCCAAGGGAATGGAGGAACCCGTGTGTATCCTTATCAGATAAACTGACAATATTGAATGAATTTGCAGCATCACCACCAATGATCAACCAGTTCTCCTTATTAATTATTTGAGCTTTTGGTTTAAACACAGCTTCGGTAAAATATTCTGCCAAATTGCTATTTATATTTGTATCGGTTTTCCACTTCTTCGGTTCGCGAACAATAAAGCAGACGTCCTTTAATTCTTTGCTGAGAATACTGACATCTACCTCTTTCTTTATGCTCAAAAACCTCGCAATTTTATGAGCAACCAAAAGCGCCTGATCTAAGTTAATTGCGCCATCTGCATAACTTGCAGATATTTCACCGATCCCATTGCCAAAGAATTCTGCAATTTCGATGTTGATGACCTTCAATAACTTGGCAATACCAGTTTGCACGATGATATTAGTTAAGATATTATCAATAGGGTTGTAAGTACCGCTGGATAAGCTGGAAGAGTCCCAAGCAATATTATTCTTTTTCAAGATTATTTCTACTTGTTTCAAATGTTCTTTGAATTCAAGAAATTTTAGTAATGTGGGTGCCACATTGGTAATGCCACAATTGCAGAAGAAGCATTTCAATGGCAAGAGGTGGTCGACAAAATGGAGAACTTCAATCATCTCCACTCCGGACTTTCTGATGATTGCGTATCCTCTATCAAGATATTCTGGAATATTATGGTTAAAACTGGCATTCAACAGTGCTACATAGTCAGGGTCAAACGGTCTCGCCAAGACATCTTCGAAAATCGTTTGGATCGCTTCGGAACTCCTTCCACCGATGCACAGTAACCTGGGCACTTCCTTATCGACTTTCGGTCTTTCAATAATGGGGCGTTTCAAGAGCACATGACCATTCGCGCCGCCAAACCCAAAGTTACTAATTGCAACGTAAGGTTGATCATGGCGAAGTGGAGTTTTTTCAGTGATCACGACCAATTTACCATTTTTAAATCCTTCTACCTTCTTATTCGGTGTATGGAAATTAATGTTTGGTAGTATAATTCCAGTCTTGAATATCAAGCACACTTTAATGATCGAAGCCAATCCAGAACCACCTTCACTGTGACCCAGATTGGATTTGACAGACCCAATTAATAAAGGCTCCTCTCGTGTTTTGCAAAAGACCTCTTCGATTGTTTGCAATTCGACTGGATCGCCAGCTTGCGTTCCAGTTCCGTGAGCCTCCACGAATCCAATTTTCTCAAATGGAATTCCGCATTCGCCATAGAATTCTTTCAGTAACATCTGCTGCGTGTCTGAGGATGGGAATGTGATGCCCATTTCTTTGAAACCATCACAGTTTACCTTGCAGTGCACGACATCTGCATAGTTTGGTTTAGCAGCGCTTCTCCGTTGCAAAATCAAGCAAAGATTTGCATCAGATCTAACATACCCGTTTGCCGTGTCATCGAAGCTTTTGCACTTTCCATCAGGGCAAAGTACTCCAAGCCTACAGAAAAGAAAAATGTACTTGTGGAATGAAGAAACTCGGGCACTTTTGTTCCAATCCTGAGCAGAACACATCAACTACTATAGAATAAAGCGAATACGTATCTACATTCCAACACGTTATGGGCCAAATGAATGGGTGGGTCATGCGTATTCAAAAGAAAGTTGATCTTTGAACTACAGAAAAGAAATCAAGGAAGATATAAAAAATATAAAAAATGGTATAATAAAAACTCACTAACAGTAAATGAAAATAAAACAAAATACATGAACATTATACCCTAAAGTTTATATTGTCAATAGTGTCAGCGTGATGGAGAGTCGCCCTAGCAGCTTTCTACAATTCTATTCTTATAATGGTGATTGTTATGGGATTGTTGTACCACATATCTTTCAAACCATTAGTCCTGGAAGATATGTTAATGGGAAATCTTGAAAGAAATTGAAAACTATTTCGGAGATTATATAGATACTTCTATACTACAATCAATATTTAGCGAGTTATACGTTTTCTCTAACAACTAAAGGTGTCGTAAAGTAAAGGTGTCGATACTACCGAAAGTATGGATAGGAAAGTATCGGATTCACCCCAAAATCTCGCTTCCCTGAGTCTGGTGTGTGTGTGTGTGTGTGTGTGTGTGTGTGTGTGTGTGTGTGTGTGTGTGTGTGTGTGTGTGTATGCTGTGCACAATATTCCGGCGCTAAACCAAGCAACAGTTCCGAATGCGCAGCGTCAGGGCCGTCATCTTCCGACCTAGTGTGAAATTGCAAAATCTATCGGTAAAGAAGGGCACCTAACTTGAATGTCAAAAAATTAATTTTCATATAACTATCAAACAAAAAATGTTGAGCACTGTAATCTGTATAAAGATTACAGTGCTCAACATTTCAACCCCTTTAACATTTTCTGGTAGGATTCGCTGTTTGTGAGATATTAATTCTTAAAATCACAAATTTGTGGTGAACAAAATTCCTGCCGAACCGAGCAACTTGTCGAGACCAAACTTGCAATGCATGAGACGCCCTGGTTCGAGATTGAGATAATCGGTCGGTAAAGGCAGTAGAATGTTAAAACATAAATTTGCATTCAGGGGTCAAAAAATAAATTCTTCTAGAGATTTGAATTCTCTACATTTCTGTATCTATAAGATTTTCTCGTAGGATGGATAATTTGCTAGATATTAATTCCTAAAATGTCAATTGTGTGCTGTGAACGAAATTCCAGCCAAGCCGAGTAACTAGGCCGAGATGAAACTTGGTGTGCGGGTTCAGAGCCGTAATGGGACAACCTGGTTCGAAATTGAGCAAAATCGGTTGGTAACGAAGGGCACTTAACTTGAAGGCCAAATATAAATTTGAATATAACTGGCTAATTGTTGCATCTAGGCAAAAGCACAAAATATATTCATGTGGCGTCTAAAATTATCTACATTTGAATTCCTATAACAGTTTTTCGTAGGAAGCACAGTTTGGGAGATATTAATTCCTAAAGTTTGAAATTTGCAACAAACTCAAAACAATGTGGAGTCTGAATCGAATGTGCTATGGGTTATGACGACGTACGTATATATGACGAAATTAGTTGCAGAGAGAAAAAACGCTGGAAGGGTTTCGCGCTTTGGCACTGTGTGTGTGTGTGTGTGTGTGTGTGTGTG
>JARJEB010000860.1:0-13527 GCA_030264535.1 Liometoxenus newtonarum
GCATACATTTTGAACTTTTGTTTTTAACTGAATGAAAAATCTGTGTAGTGTGGAGGCAGTATCCAGTTCAGGCAAAACCGCACGAATTTGGCCTATACAGGCAAATCCGAGTACAACCTAGAGCGTGTGAAAGAAGACAAAAAAAATGCAAAAAGTCCTTGTACGCAGTACGAAATTGCTTTTTCTTGTAATTGTAATTAATCTAAGTAAATTGATTTTAGAGTTATTCTTGTTCGAGTTTATTTATTTTTATTGAGCATAACGTATATTTGCATATTTTCCTTGGTTTTTTTTTTTTTGGAAAAAAATCCAACAAACAAAAACTGAGTGGTCTCTACATCACAAGGAACTGACGAACTCAATACATTTTAATAGTTAAATTGATGCCTCAAGCTCAAGCCACGCCAATTTTATTATCGCTTCGATAACCAAAACCAACCGTTTGTATTCAAGTATAAATAAGAAAGGTTGGCCGTTACTATCTTCTTTCCGGTATGGAAAGATGCATTGCATGGACTGTCGCTTATATTACTTCGCACGACTGACAACATCGTCACAACATTCCGAATAAGTATGCCTATGACTACAGCAAGTAAACAGTAAACCTTGACCGTAAACAAGACGATACCGTATTGCTTCTTTTAAATACTTATTGAAATTAACATTTATACAATACACTGAATACACAGGTAGCCAATGAAATTTAAAAATTACCTATATCAATAGTCAACATGGTAATGTTAAACAATCATTGATTTATATTACAACACAATAATTGAGAATATAATTATTTACGTGGGTGGCTATTGGAATTTCATTTCACAATTCGGTTCGGATGCTCGTGATATTATACGGGGATAAAAAAAAACGTGAACGTTGTGAACCTACCTGTAGCTGTAGCGATAGATGTGCACTTCGAACGTTCGAACAAGTCACAGGTGGGATTTTATGGATGGATTCAAACACGTTCACTCATTGATTATTGTCTCTACTAAAAACAACACCATACACGATACACATGAACGTAATATAACTACTGGTAAAGTTTTCGATGATTTATATAGAGCACAATTGCAAATTACAGAAAACAAGATCGCAATACAAACAGTTACGTTTTTTAACCGGCATTGCTCTAAACATGCACTCAAATCAAACTCAACTGAGTTACCCCACCACACGAGCAGAACATACCTACTACTACCTACTCGAGGTGTATCGACAACTATGTACTACGAGTACGAAACTTACTACTAACGCCGCGCAACCGGCAACAGTGAAACACGTTGAAGAAGTGTTCAAAAAGGAGGCACAAGTACCGTCGTTACAAGATATATAAATAATATTATTTTTTGCGACAATTCTAGTATAATACAACCACATCCAACAAGCAGAACTGAGCTCCGGACTCCGGCTGTTTCTTCTCAACTTCAAATATACTCTATTGAACAGCATTAGCAAACAACAAGGCCTTTTGCTTCATCTTCAAGTTACTTGATCAATCTAAATGCGTATACTTCAATCTAAGTATACTTAGAATACATAACTGCATTATTTGTATTCTTCCATATCACATTTCAATCCTGTTCATGTATCAAGTATCTTGTTCAAGTACATACATTAATTTTGATTACTTAAGGGTTTCATGGTTTTTTATGTTTCAAACAATAAGTAGATATAAATAGAACGTCAGTTTTTATCGAACCGTCCATAGATAAGCAAATAAATTTAAGTAGCCAATAGCAAAATGCACAATACTTTTAATTTTAATGTTGTTTAATTGTTACCGGAATAAAACTAGTAGGTGGAAACAAAATCGCAGTTATCTTATGTAATAAAATATTTACTCCTACTCATTGGACTCTCTTTTAAATTTAAACGACTACTATTTATCGTAAAATTTTCCGTTATTATGTTTGCTAACCGAATGTTTAAATAAAAGGCTTGCCCATAGTAAAAATCTAATGATCCGTTTTATTATGAAATTTTTGGGCCGGTTTTGATAAAACCCAATACAGCGGGATGTGAATTCAGTAGTTTAAAATTAACGAAAATATAATAAAACCATTCACGAAAATGATTGGTAGCTTTGTTTTTGTCGCAAAACAAAATTTACAAGAATTAATTTGAGCAATTGATTATTGAGAATTCACTTGCAATATATTATTTTCTCGAATCACCAATAATAAGCAATAAAATTGCAAACTCACCTATTTCACTCACAAGTTTCCAAGATTTTGTTGATTCCTGTTTTGTCGAAAATTTGTAGAATTAGGATAGTTCATAGTACATAGAATTGGATGTTCTTCCACTATTTGTGCTTTAGATTTGATGCCTAAAATGGTTCAGAACCGTTCTGGGCAGCGCTTGCTTGATTTGCTAAAACTTGAAAAATCCGTTGGATTGAATTGCGCTTTTTGCTCCCTTTTCCTTGAAAACGTACCTAATATTCCGCGCATGATGTTAAAGTAGGAAAATCAGAAAAATAACCATCCAAACTATGTATACGTCCAAAGATAATTATACTTAAGAAAATTTAGTAATACGTGAAATCTGTAAAAAAATTTATATTTTTCAAGTCACCTGAAGTGCTCGATGAAATGTAGTTCGATTTGTATCTTTGAGCTGTGTTCGAAACGGTCCCAACTGGAACTGTTGAGAACAATTTACTCGCAAATCGAAAGCGACTTATAAACTGACTTCAGACTTCTATTCTACTTTTTCTGTTGAATAGCGTTTAGATAAAGAGCGTTTTTCTAAGCTAAGGCTACAGGATATCTGGAAAAATTAGCTAGATGTGGCATAAAAAAGATTTCATTAGTTTGTTTTAACATTTAAGATTATAATTAATATAAATAGAGCACAGCAAGAAATGTCACCTCTTTCATATATGGAAACCCAGACATACTTAATATCTAAACTATACATAAATGCCTGGCCCAAAAAATTATTTATCATTCTCGAGCGTAACTGTCGTCTGTAGTGAATCTATTAAAAAAATACTAGAACTATCATCGAAGAAAATATAGAACTTATTTAGATAAGTCGAAGAAGAAACATCGAAATTCTGTCAATCACTGAAATATTCGCCGGATTGACAACTCCGGAACAGCAAAATACCACGATAAATTACTTTTGATTGGCATCAATGTGATCAGGCTTCATACCATTGGAGAACCTGTCAAACATTTTCTTATAAAGCGTTTCCAATCCTTGGGCGTATTGTTGGCAGTCGAACAACGGCGAGGAAGTTCTTGCTGACCAAACATTGTGTCGCATTGCTTTCAAACTATAAATTGAAAAAAATGATTGTTAGTTGCCACGTACATGAAAAAATAAATAAAACTTACTATTCTTTGTCCGTTCCCAACTTAATAGCAATTTCTTGATATTCTTTACGCGTCCTGGCGATTAGTTCGTGACAACCAAGCGTGTGAATTTGCGATGCAGCAACTCGCGATGCTAAAGTTTCCGCAGGCAATGTAACTACAGGTGTACCAGTCCATAATACATCCATACTTGTTGTATGTCCATTACATAACGGTGTATCCAAACAAACGTCGGCTAACTGTCCGCGTCTGACGTGTTCTTCCTTTGCTGCAACATTGCTGAATAAGATTCTGCCCGCAGGTAATCCCAGCTGTTGAGCTGCAGCCTGTAAATTTGGTTCACCAACCGCTGGAAATCTGAGCAACCAAAGCACAGAATTGGGAACACTCTTCAAGATATTCACCCACATGTGCAAAGTCATCGGATCAATCTTATAAAGTTGATTGAAGTTGCAATATACAATGGCATCATCTGGTAATCCGTATTGTTGCCTCGTTGTGACCACAATGGTCTGCGGAACTTCTTCGCCAGTAGCTGCCTTATTATTAGTTTGAGTTGTAGCTAATCCGTTCTGAACCAACACACCATTAACACTTGTTTCAATCTGTCCAGATGCAATCATTGTTTCGATTGGTGTGGTTGTTGGCAATTCAGCGACTTTAAGACTTATTTCAACAGGCTTATGTGATTGTATAACTTCTTTGATCTCTTTAACCTGAGTGTTTTCGACCAACGGAGACAGATCGGCTGCATTTATAATAGCAACATTATCTGCAAGCCCGTTAGCATTCCTGTCAGCGACGATTAATCGCTCTTTCAAATGAGGAAACATTTGTCTGTGATCCCCAACGAAGTATGTGTAAGGCATGTAAGCTAATTTTTCGCTGTATTGAGTTTGTAACTCTAAAGGCGATGTAACAGCGTCCGTTATTAGGTAATCCATAAAACTGGCACCACTTGTTCCCGGATATCCAAGCCACATCACTTGAATGGGAGCTGGGCGCAAAGCAAATATCTCGTTCCGTGCCCCTTTGGTGTAACCGTTCATATTAACTAAAACGTGGATGCCATCTGAGTGGATTCTATCAGCTGCTTTGCCATTGCATGGCACTGAAGATAAGTCAATAAAATGCTCGGCTTCCCTGCATATCTTTGAACGGAATGTTGTGCCGTCGTCTGGACTCAATGCATAACAAAACACTTCCACCATTGACCTATCGTGTAAACCTGTTAATTGAACATTTAAGAAATAATTAATCACCTTTTTATTTGTATTTTTAAAATGGTTGAATTTTTCCACTTTGTTAGCTACAAATTTCTACATGATCCGTTCACAGGGAAAACCATTCATGGCTTACAAAAAATATTATTTGTGTGCACGTGAATTATAAATATAATATCCGGTTCAAATTAGTTTCCGGGAAGCAACGTGTGTACTGATTTTGTTTTTCTTTGAACTTTTGTGGGTATTTTATGGCATAATAAAGAAAAAAAAAACTAACTAAAAATCGACAAACGTTTGTCAACTCCAGAGGAAACTTACCTGGAACTGACTGCATTAAGTGCGAAGTCGGATGATTGCCAAAATCACTGCTAACATATCCAATCCGCAAACGTCCTTTAATCTCGGCCGGAAACTTGTAAGGCGGCTTGTGAAGGACATGAATCTTCTCCAAACACAAATTCGCATGTCGTGCAGCAATTGCCTTCCTGAATTCGTGTGTCAATGGATATAACATCGAATGATGAGGATGTACCGATGGTAATCTATTCTTTTCTAACTGATCGGCAACGATGGCGACAAGTTTCTTCATGCGTGCATCGTAATCGGTCCAGTCGCAAACAATTTGCAAGCAATGTGCCAAGTTGCAATAAGCATCTGGGAAATCAGGCTTGAGTTTCAAAGCCGTACGATACGACTGTATTGCTTCGGGTATATTACCCGAATCTTTGTGAATGCTTGCAAGATTGCTGTGGGCGTCGGCGAATGCTGGATTTATTTGTATCGCCCGAGAATAGCACTGCAACGCGCCAGATACATCTTGCATTTCCTTAAGTGTATTCCCCATATTCGAATAAGCATCAGCAAATGTTGGCTGAATGCGAATTGCCTCCTTGTAGTGCATGAGGGCTTCATTGAGTTTGCCTTGTTGTTGCAAAACAGATGCAAGATTACTGTGTGCCGCTGCGAATTCCGGAAAAACTTCCAATGCTTTCAAGTATAACCGGGTGGCTTCTTCAATATAGCCCTGTTCGCGCTTGATGTTTGCCAAATTATTCAAGGAATCTGCATGAGATGGGCACAATCTGAGAGCAGTATTGTAACATTCCTCCGCATCCGTAACTTGCCCCTTTTCTTTAAGAGCGTTGGCCAAATTGCAGTAAGCATCCGGGAAATTCGGTTGCAGCTCGATGGCACGCCGATAGGTATCAATTGCCAAATCAATGAGTCCCTGTTCGTAGTAAACGCACGCAAGGTTTCCGTGAACGACTGCATTATTCGGTGATAAATTCAGCGCGCGTAAATACGCCGCTACCGCTCTGGAAAAGAAAGTGATACATTCAAAACAAAAATGCCTTCAAATTCAGTCGCCTTGAAACATTTAGGGCACATAAATCGCAAATACGTCGCGACAGCTTGTCGATGAGTATTTATAAATCTAAACGTACGTGCAACAGGTTTCTGCATACTATAAATATGTAAAAAGGTTAAATAGAAACCGTGTTTAAAGCCAAAATAATTAAGAAAACGATGAATTTTACGCAAAACAGGCCAATGAAAATTAAGCGCACGTGTTTCTATAAATAAGTTACCCATATAATATTTATCATCGTATAGACATATTTTACATTCTCTTTCGCTGGACGTGTTAAAACAGTAAATAAACATTAACTGCCGAGGTAGAGTTAATAATATTTGTGTAAGAAAAGGTTTTGGAAGGGAATAATTTAAAAAAAGACCTTTTGAATTGACTACGTATCCAAGCGACGCATCCTTCCGGAGGCTTGCCCAGACAATCTTCGGCGACGGCATGCTTTTCCAACTGTATATCGATGACCGTATACACCACGACGCACTGTAACTCCATGTCCGTCGCCACATGTCCAAATAGCGTATTTTATGTCACGACTCCTCCATTGCACGACATTCAAATAAATACCAGTTCTGAGAGAAACTAATAGCGCGTTGAGTTTACGACTCCGACGGACAGCGCTTCACTAGATTTTGATTTCTGTTCGAAACCGCGCGCGGCCTCACTAAATATTCTCAGGAATGACGCACATCAATTAAATAGTTAAAAAGTTATGCATATAAAGAGAGTCGATTTTTGGTATGAAAGGCGTTGCGAGTAAAACGTGGATTGAGTACGTTGTGTTGAACCGAAGAAAATCAAAATATTTATATTTTCAACAATTCGATGTATGTGCGTATGTGTTCCCGTCAGTTATTGTCGTCGAGTATACTAAAAAGTATATGATTGTATTTATAAACAGCGATAATTAAGTCCTCTTTGTTGTCTTACAGACAAGAAATATTTACTTTCGTTCCATTGCGAGTTGTTTTTTTTAAATTTGAGTGAATTTAAAAATAATTGAACTTTTGAGTCAGCGCCAGAAGAAGAAAGACAGATGTCATATTCAAGAAAAGTTCGTTTGGAAAATTTTATTTTAAAAGTTTGGGAACTAAAGAGGCACTATGTCTACACTAAACACTACGATAGCGGTAGAAGAATATGACAGGAGAGAATATGCGACGGGTATTGTAGTGGCGGCTAAACTGAAACTGAATGGAGTGTGGTTGTGGATGATGTCCAGGCACAAGGGAGGTTGCCATAGAGACCCGAGGCTGCGCAGGAATTATTTTGCAGAAAACCTGCAACCATTAACCATAACCATTCCACATTTAATGTTCAGATTCAGCAGACGGGGTGTGCATGCAGCATGACACACTTTTAACCTATCGAACGATCCTAGTACGTAAGTCCTGTGCGAAAAACGCAACAATTTTAATATTGGGTGCTAAGTCCTTGGCGTAAGACATAAATTCCTTGAAATCCAATTCGTTAAAAACAGACAAGTGAAACTTTTCCAACAACTTTTTGTGAAAGAAGAAAAAAAAACACCTCCCTTCAGTTTTCAGTAGATAGATTTCAAGCTTTTTTATTTTCAGCGTACGCTATAGTTCAATATAGTATAGTTTATCATGGAAAAGTTTTTAATTAGGCGCAAAACGCAAACACATAAATGTGAATGTTGATATTTCGATCCATATAACACGCAACACGCCTTAATTATTTTATCAATACAATGTATACACTTACATTGGGTCAATACTGACCAGCAACAATTACCAACGTCAATGACAATCAATAACAAGGATAACAAGCCTTTACTACTAGCTCCTGTTTATTGTAATTTTATGATTGCGTGCTAACCTACAATAAACTAAAGTAATATGAAATGGCTGGCGCATCATCAAGTCATTGCGTAAAAACAATAATGGTTAATGGTATGAACAGCATAAACGAATTTTGAACTTGTTATTTTCAATCAGATTGGTCGGAAAAATGACTTTAATTTAGTTATATACGTACCGATAAACAATTTTTATAATGATGACTTGTTACGAGTACCATTTGCAACGAAAACTAAACATTTACTATTTTAAGTTGAAATGAAAACAACAAATACGAAAAAAGCATTGTACATAGCGAAAAAACCTTGAATGACGCCATCTTGAGTCATTGAATCATATGTATTATTATCGGCGTATTTGCAATCAGTGGTTCTCAAACATTTCATTTATAGCCCGATAGATTTAACATATGAAATCGAAACTCACCTATCAAATATCCGTGCCTCCTTAAGAACATTACCCAGATTAATGTAGGCATCCAAGAAGTTCGGATCCAGTCCAACAGCCTTCTCGAAATGATGTATAGCCAACCATATTTCTCCTTGTGCGTTGAATACGCATCCCAAGTTGCTCCAAGCGACAGCGAAATCATTCCGTGTTTCAATTGCCTTCAAGTAACAAGCCTATCGAGACAGATGGATAGAGTTAGATAGTGCATAAGATACAGTTAGGAATCGCAAGCATCCACTTGGGGGCCATCTCCATCATCATCGAAACGCATTGCTCGCAAAAGACTAATAGCGATGATAGTGACGCGCAAATACAATTGTAATAATTGTATATTGTGGTCTTATTCTACGCTAGCGCGCGCATTGTTCATTTGGATGTGCAATATAAATGTAAAGTTACGCACAGCGAACGTTTTATCACATGATTCATATAACTACGCATACTGGCTCGGCAACGATATTTGCCGGCATAATAGAAATAATAACAAACAAAGGACGGGTACGACATTTCACAAAAGTAAAGCGACTTGTTAGGGAAAACAAAAATAATATACGCAAGCGCCAGAGAGGCCCCACTCTCGATTACCTAAAAACAAAGAGATTCTGCTCATAAATACCATCATCGCCTGTGTACTTTACCTGAATTTAAAGCGTATAGTTTACCAGGCTCGAAGTTTACAACATTGGTACAAATGCAGTGCGTCACAACTGATGCCACAAACCTGTGTTATTGTACAGCAATAGTAATACCATTAGATTAATATTGTTCGTCAAGAAAACACAATTCGTTATTACATTTGTATTGTTTGATTGATTTGTTTTGTCTGAATCGAATCAAATAGATTTATCACCAAATAATATGCAAATAATATCTGAAAAAATAAATTCCCCTTCAATTACTTTCGATGCACTCTCAAGTAGATGTTTTTTTAAAACAGAGAACGTTAAACAATATTTCCACGTGATAAGGTGATAATCCTTATTTGAATGTTGTTAATGAAATTAATAATAAAAGGTTTTTAATCGGATTCAAGGAATTCATGTCAAATTTAAGTATTTTACGTATTAAAAAGACAAGTACTACTTGTTAACTTGTATTTTTATCACATGGAAACGTTGATTGTTGTACCATTTCCTTCAAAACTATATTCGTTAAAAAGTTAAACTTGAATGATGAACGAAACGCAAGCGTTTTATTTGTGCCTGATGATTTCATTTTATGATGGCTTGCGAGGGAGGAAAACTTTACGCTATCGCAATATTTGAATATGCACCAAGAATAACAAACATGTTTATTTTTTAATATTAAAAGAAATAAAAATAAATTGTTTTGTAAACGATGAAACATCAAAGTGAACTGTTTATAATGTTGATTGCATATTCAAATAGTTATCGCAAAAACTATAAAACTAACTAAAAAGAGTACACGCCAATTATGCACACATTATTATTACAAGACAAAAATATAAATCATTGGGGATGTTCTACGCTTACGCGCTTCCTGAAATATTATACAGCTGATTGGAGAATTTAAATTCGCTGCTGCTTGCAAAATGTTTCGTTTAAATTCCCCAAAATTCGCAACTTAGCTTCGCATTTCTACGCCAAAGCGCCCTTCATGAAACCATCAGCCAACAATTCATAATTAGCAAGATCTTAAGCGATCATTTTGCAATTATTGTAAATTCTATTGCATTTTAAACATTTACGCTTGCATTAAGTATATTTCTATCATCATTATATTTTGCTGTGTAGTCTTTCATATTTCAATTTATAATTTTAGTGATTAATTGATTAGTATTTCATTATCAACTTTACCAAGTTCAATTCTATTTAATCATACAGCAAATATAATGATAATATTATGAAATGGTAGGATCGGACAAGAGGAAATTATATCTATTTCGTTTTAACCTACCTTGGCTTCATCTAAACGACCTAATGCTTTAAGAAGATTACCCAAATCACTGCGAACGCAATACAGATCCTAGAAGTGCAAAGAAAATGCAATTAAAATTAAATTTACTAAAACAATATTGTAGTATTTTTTACCGGATTATATTGCAAAGCAGTGATATATGCTTGGACTGCTTGTTCCATGTCACCAGCAGCAACTAACGCTGCTGCCAAATTGATGTAACCATCGATGAAATCGGGCTTCAAACGAACGGCATGTTTGTAATTCGCCAGGGCTTCTTGTAATTGTCCTTGTTCTTTGTAGACATTGCCTAAATTGCTACGAAAATAGAAAAATAATGAATAAATAAAAACATACAAGGTATTAATAAATAATAAATGAAAATAAATGTTTGTTTTACTAGATAGATATATCTTGTATACCTGTATGCTTCAGCCAATAAAGGATTTTGTTTAATGGCCAAAGTACTGAAGTGCGCTGACTTTTCCAAACGCCTGCATTGAAAATGTATGCTTGATAGTAACAGCAAAACACCAGTATTAGCTGTGTCCTGTCGCCATAATTGCATACAATGCCTTTCGCCATTCTCGTAGTCGCCAGCTTGGTATTCGCGATGTGCTAGTTCCAACAGCCCTAATCAAGAGAACATAACTATGAAAAATCGCCATTTTGAATTATTGCTTAAATTTATTTGGTATTTACAATTCGAGAACAAGTTAGCGTCGAAGACAGTAACAATGGGAATCGGAATTGGTGGATGTGCACTATCATCGGACATTTTTGTGTTAAATTTCAATATCAGTTGACTGTTAATATTAACTCACCGACAGATGATAGTTGTGGAATATCGCTCATTTTTATGATCACTTGATTTGTCGCCGTATTATGTGATTGGTTACTGATGTTCTGCGCCTGCATGACGAATTAATAATTCTTATATAAGCACAAACTGTATTTTAATCTACTGCTTCAACTACGTATTGTAGTAAATGAAACAACATTGAATAACGCAATCGATTTTAAATGCGACTTGGGACTTAGCACGTAACACGTATCAAAGCCAAAGGCAAGTCGCAAAGTGAACGAGCAACGAGAAGAAAAAGAAGAGAAATTTACGTGGAGCGGTTGAGCACCGATGCGCAGTGACACTATTGTAGCCAATGCAACGTCGCAATTACGTCACAAAACGATTCCTGATTGGTTGGAAACAGCTGAACAGCCAGATGGCCTCGACTCGATATGGAAATTTCCACTGCAAAGTGTTAAATCCTTGTCGTTGTCTGTCATGCAGAGCCGTCTCAATTTGCTCAATTAATTATTTTGTTAGAATATTATACATAAAATATGTTAATCAGCCTCTGTTTCAGGAAGCTAAATGTACTTGCGCGGGTTTGGTGAAGGTAATCGTCCACCAGCACCAGACAATTCTAATCAAATTATTATTTTGTTTCTCATTCTTTTTTTTTCATAAATTGTTTAAAAATTGCTCACCTGGATTTACTAAATTTCAGTGCTCATTTTAAACTGAATTGTGAATTGTCGATATGGCAATTGGCAATGTGGCTGTTAAGCAGTGACGAACTTTACCTTTATAAAACTTGTAATAGAGATAGACATATTAAAACAAATGGTAATCAACAAAGCAAGAGAACAAAGCAAATGGCATGTTGCCAAACTTCTTAAATTTTCTTTCCAGGAAAAGTTTGTTTGCGCTTTGCGGATTAGGCTCACTATAGGCAACCAACAAATGCAATAAACAATTATTATTTATGGAGTTTTTATTATTGCGTAGAATGATTTGCTTACAATTGTCATAAACTGATGTGCATTTTTCGATAGATTTTTCTGTAAAAAATAGGAACATTAATGAAAGTAATAAAGTATGAAATTATGGAACAAGAAGAAATGGACATGGAGGCACTTGCGCAGGAACGTAAGTACGCAGGCATCGCGATCGCGTTCGTTCATCGTCATCTTGTGGCCCATAAAAACGAGCGTACAGCCACGCGAACACGAAGTTTGGAACACGTTTCTAGTTCGTTTCGATTCCCCCACACTCTTCTGAGCCGGTAGAATACGTGGTTTCCTGTCTCGACGGACTTGGAACTACACTCGGTCATTTCAACTGAGACCAGGCCAGTGGGTTTATGATCATTAGTATATTGGCATTTTTTTCTTTAGTTTCACAAAAAATTAGAGCCATGTCTGGAAACGGCGAAAGGACTTTCATCATGATCAAACCCGATGGTGTTCAAAGAGGACTTGTAGGTAAAATCATCGAACGTTTCGAACAAAAAGGCTTCAAACTTATCTCTATGAAATTTATGTGGGTAAGTATAAAACGCCATACTTTTTATTAAAGTCACGTGTTAAGTAGATTAATTTTAAAGTTTAAATAGTTACTTACAACTTGTAATTGTCATTTTTTAGGCTTCTCAAGATCTTCTTGCCAAACACTATGCTGACTTATCTAGTAAACCATTCTTCGCTGGCCTGGTGAAGTACATGGGCAGTGGTCCCGTGGTTCCAATGGTATGGGAAGGATTGAACGTTGTCAAGACTGGACGTATTATGTTGGGTGCCACAAATCCAGCAGACAGTGCTCCCGGTACTATCCGTGGTGATTTTTGCATTCAAGTTGGACGTAACATCTGCCACGGCTCCGACTCTGTTGAATCTGCACAGAAAGAAATTGACTTGTGGTTCGCGGAAAAAGAACAAATTGGTTGGACATCTGCCAGCAACACCTGGGTATATGAAGATTAAAATGCATTTCAATTAAATTATTTCAATAATTATTAATTATATATAATATTACGAACCAATTACGTGCACTCAATTAATTAATTTCGATAATAAAAGTTGTTTACCAATTTTTAAAAGTACATAATTACAACAGTGTAATTATGATTTTGTGATTGTCATTTGTTGAATCATAAACTTTATCTCCGAACGTCGTATAACTGTCACATTCCATTCACTGTTGCATGCTGTATAAGTGTAGCTTTATGGTGCCTCCGATACTCATAATAATTTATAGTCATAGAAGCATAAAGTGATTCGGTTTATACTCCTAGGAGCATAAAGTGATTTGGGACCAATCGGCGTGCAGTACGCAGTGAAGCAATTTTATGCAACCCAACTCGCGTAACGCTAACGGACCAATCGGCGTGCAGTACGCAGTAGAGCAGTCCTATGCAACCCAACTGGCGTAACGGTAACAAACGTCAAATAACATAACCTCGACATTGTTCATTATAGACCAATCCAAGTAACTGTCATTATGCCCACCACTCCCACTCTACAAGCCACCACAGCCGTTTTCCTGCGTTTTAAACCAAAAATACAAGATGGCTGTGGAACTGTCTTGCTCGTTTTACTATTTTGTTTGACAGTGCCCACCAAACCCCCAGTAT
>JARJEB010000863.1:0-13437 GCA_030264535.1 Liometoxenus newtonarum
AAAGAAGACACCTTTACTTGTAGGCAAAAACGTCCAACTCGCAACTATTGATTGTAGCATAAAAGTATCTCTATAATCTCCGAATTAGTTTTCAATTTCTTGCAAGATTTGCCATTAATATTTCTTCTAGAGCTAATGGTTTGGAAGTTATGTGCTACCATTTCAACAATCCAAAAACAATCACCATCATAAGAATAGAATAGCAATAGAACAATGCTGCTCCCACTGTGCTGACAATGCTGACATTCTGAATTGACAATATAAACTTCAATATTGAAATTGACGTAAAATGTCATCGAAATGAAACAATTTCCACTTTACAATCAGTATTATTTTTAGGATTGACGAGTTCTACGAAATCGTAATGTATATGGCAGGAAAGTTGTGCGATGCGAATTTAACGCAACGAATTTTTTATTTGACCTATAGAAGTTTTGATAAAATTCCAAGTAAAATTCTGAAGAACCAGCAAGTTATTTCCGAGTTTTATTTTTATCAAACAAATTTAATGTTTTAGAGTAATTTATAAAGCCGCAATTTTTACAGCAACGTTAAAAAAATATATAAATCTCTTCCCCTCTTTCCTATGTAGGCGTAGGCGGGAACCACCATTCAATAATCGACCGCGACGGTTTCCACTTAAATTGTCACTACGGATCATAAAGAAAAAAAAAGTAATAATGATGAAGAGACACAACACGAACACACTATGGCACAATAAACCAGCTATGTTAACGTTCGTTCAATAATATATTCTCTTGATGTATTTCAGTCCCCGATGCCGATGGGTTTTCACTTTCCATTCAAGTGCTTTCCCATAAGTATAGCTTGGGGAGGAAAGTATGGTGTTCATTCGAAAATAGCAAGAGATTCCAATAGAAGAAAAAAGTAGCAAATGAAGTAAAGTTTATAAAATTACAGTCAAATTCAGCGAAATATATTACTGTCGTTACTGTGGGTGGAATACAATATGGTGACTATATTAATTTCGTAATTCACCCCATTATTTACAGGCTTTTGTTCCGTTTGTCGAGTGTTTTCATATTTTTAGCAGATCACCTACGGGGTTTTGTATAGATATATACATTTGCTAGATGGAAACACGTCCCAAGCACTGGATTCATTAATCGCTTTATCAACGAGCCTCGCGCACTCCGATGTCTATTGACATTCAGTATTCACTACAGCGAGCCAATGCGATGAAGTGGCACAAAAAAAATACAAAAGCATGCCGAATATAGCAAAATGTGTTAAAAAAAAACACTTTTTCAATCTGTTCAGTGTTCACAGCCCTGCTTTTGCTTATGTATAATGTAAGGAGAGAACAAAGTAGTTTCTTATCCCCGTTCCCTTATTCGCGAACCACAAAAAAATGGGTCTTTTTTGCAGTAGTTGCTTATTTCATAATAAGCAGTGGTTTGTGAATTTTATACAATGCCTCACACAATTACAATTTGTCATTTTCCCTCGTTTCTTTATTGTATATAAACAAACGACTAATTGGGTTACTAAATTGCGTGAATTTCAACGCAGAGAATAGTATATTATTATATGAGCGATTATGATAGCCATTGCTCACGAAGATGATGTTTGAGCCCACGAGCCGCAAGGCGAATGGCGCAATTCATCTGAGTGAGCAATGGCCATTATCGCGAATATTCTACACCTTGCACTATTTATAACACAAAATACAAATTGTGATTTCTCGATGAAGCAACGAACGAGCACTAACTGACAAGTGAAACAATATGGCGGGCGACTTACAACGAGCTATAATCGGAATTCTTCGGGTTCTTTCGAGCTTTTAGATCATATAGATAAGTTGGATCGGTCAGTTCAAATTCATTAAATCTTGTTGAACTTTAATACGCGATCAATGTTATTTAATCGCAGTGATTTCTGAAAATTCATAACTCACGGTAGTGAGTTATAGGTACCATTAATCACTGACAAAATGCTAATAATGACCATATAACTAAATAGGTGTAGAAAAAATATTCATTATACAGAAGCATCAATCTTCACTTTTATACTACCACTTCCATAATATTCAGTCCGCAAGCAGTTTACAGTTGCATGATCAAGTCCTCCTTTCTGCAGTTGCTTTTCAAATCAGTCCTCCTTGATCCCTGAACAACAAGAGTAGATACAGCTCAAGTACATCAAGGGATATGTTGAGAATCGAATTTGATGAAGCAATATGAGATACAAGAGCGACACACGGCTTCGAGGAGGCGATGAGTCTCTTTTGTCTATCATTTGTAGATGTTCCTCATTCTCATTCAAACTCTGTTCTATATTGCCATGCCACAAAACGCAAATGCTACCAGAGTTCGGAAGTAACGAGGATCCCACCAACCATTCCATGTCGAGACTTAAAACTTAACCAAACTTGGCTATATTTTAGTTTACTGTACAATGATGTAGGCATAGATCTAATATTATTAAAACTACTGGATGCTCCCTTCCCTATACCTTGTGTGTAACGATTCGTACCTACTCATCTTCTTTTTACATTGAGAGAGCGCGCTATAGAAGGGGGCACTGTCATTGCGCTTTGATCTCTGCATCGACAATTAAATTGCCACAGTCATTGCGCTTTCACTGCTTGGACAATTAAATTGTCAATCAATATTACATTATCAACGAAAACAAGCTGGTTTGAAATAGTAAATTATGAAGTAGACCCCAGTCACGTGATCGCCCTATACCCCTCTCTAACGGAATAAGTCAAGTATATGGGTTTATCGTTTATGGTCAATGGTTTATGGCCTATCTTAACATGTCATGCATCAATAGATAATTGATGCGTGACATTTAAAGATTGGCCATAAACCCATATACTTGACTTTAGCCATGATGTATTTTGGACAGATTTTCACTGGCTGAATCTAAAACAAACAAAAAAGTAATTGGTGAGTATTTTATGTAAAAAGAGATGTAACTTGAAATTTGGGGTTAACTTTCACCAATAACGGTGACGTTTTATTAAAAATTAATTGACAATTTCCTGTTTAGCAATTGCCAAATTAGACCAGAGTAAAAACCATACCAAGGCAAACAGGCAATTGCCAACAAATTTTTAAGAAAACGTCACCGCCAAGTGGCTACGTTTACACCGTAGCTTTGGTTCGAGACCTATACACCAAATTCGACCCAAATAAATTTAATCCATGCGGTGTAAACGATAATGGACAAGGACTAAATAGCATAGGTCAGTCCATTTTTATTCGTGGACTCACCTAAAGTTAGTCCGACCTAAATCCCTGGAGAACCTAATCTAAGTCACTTTGTAAACCAATTTAACGACATGATTTTGGTTATGGTTGGGAGCGTCAACTGTCATCAAGAAAGTTTAAAGTTAAATATTTGAATTTTTATTTGAAACAGGTACGTGATGAAGATTTCTATTTTAAGAAGATCAAAGTGAGGACTATATTTGACAAAAGGTCGGTTGTCGGCCCGTCGGTGTAAACGTTAAAAGAGAAGGCCCATAGTATTTCGGTTTTGGGTCAGTGCATAGCTCAGTCCACCAATCTTCCCCCGGTGTAAACGTAGTCAGTGAAAGTAAACCTCAAATTTTAAGGTAAGTTCCACCCCATGTCCCCCATATGTCCACTCAATACGTACTTGGTTTGGTTCAGTTTGGGTACTTCCAAGAGATGAAACTTTAAAGCACTATAATTCCCGCAATTAGGTATACCGTCACAATAATTTTTTGGTTGTTTTAGGTTCACCTTGTCAAAATCTGTCCGAAAATGTATCATTATTGAAAATCGGAGCAGGTACCATAAACTAAAATTATTCCCCAAACTTAAGTAAAATTAATGATGGTTGAGTATTATCGAAAGTGAGAAATAAATCTGAATGAACGCTATGAACTGGCAACTCCAACAATCAGATTTCGCGAGTTGAGTGACAGCTGACGTTTGTTCAAATTGGTATCAAATTGAATCTTTAGTAGAAGCTAATATTTCACTCAACCATAGTTTAACAATCGTAGAATAACTCCTATGAATTTCATTTAGATTGTTGAAAAAAATTTTTTTTTCAAAATTTTTTTTTCAATAATTGCTCTCGCTAAAATCTGAAAATTATATCTTAAAAGTTATGAGCTAATAAGTGTGTACCTGCATTTACGCAAGCATAGACCGCAGCCCGGTATGATAAGTTGTTGAACAGATTCGAATTCGTAACGTTACGTCGTTTTTCGTTGCTACTCGTTAGTTCTTCTTCTTCTAGTTTCGACTACTTGCAAGGACTAGTCGTTACAAAGTAACTACTACTTTGTAACTACTACTCTTGGCAAAAGTAACGAATCGTTACTACTACTTAAAAGTAACTAAACTGCACACCTCTAATATCTACAGCTATTATTTAGTTGAACGTTTAGTGGTAAAACAGATATCAATTGTTTTTATTTTGTTATTTTTCTTGGTCTTAGAATTTCCACTACAGAATATTTTTCCTAATTTAATTCATGGATTTATATAATAAACCACTTTGTGTTTCCATACCTATATTTCTGTTTTTTTTTTTCTCTATCTGAGAAGAATATCTAAAATAATTTATGAAGCGGTTATGATGGGTAAATCAATGGTGAATGGTGAATAAGTGAATCACGTAGGTAGATCGTAGATGATTACCAATCGGCTACCTCAACAACAACATATAATATGTTCGATTCTCATGATTTACCTCTTCTTAAAGTTGAGGTATTTTAAGTTATAAGTTCAGAATCGCAGTTGTTGTTTTGAATTGGAAGAAGCAATATGGCCAATATGTATGGAAATGTAGAAATGCAGAAGCGCGTAATTCGATTTCGGTAGTCAATTCAATTTCTCGATGTTGGTCAATTGCTTCGATCAAGTGCCGGCAATATCAGCCGCCGCAAAGAGTCAAAGCGACCACATGACCACATTATTCCCGGTACGTCAATTATCCTCCTTCCTTCAATAATGGATATACCTACTATATAGATATAAAAATATTATTATAGAGTTTTGATTCTTGAGAGTTGAAACTTTTGAAAGTCTGAAAAATGGGTAGAAAATGCAAAAAATGCAAAACGTATACCGCGTATAATTGTATAAAAGAGATGCACTTGCGGTGCGTGGTCAACGCAAAAAGTTTAAAATAATGTGCCTGATGTTTAACATTTTCTTTCTTTTTGTATATATACCTACCTAGACAATTATTATTGTGGGAAACTTTTATTTTAAACGTTTACATCAATCAAGAATTTGGAAATCGCGGTATAATACCTATAGATATCCACACGAAACATGCACGAAATAATTGTAAAGTTGTTAGGTATAAATTTGTTAAATAATTATATTCTTGTATTAACTTAACGGTTCAAAATATATTTTTGAATTAACAAAATTAGCTAGAAGTTAATGTTATATAAATAGATACTTATTGTTATTAAGTTAACAGTTAAATTATTATTTCGATTTTAGTGTGCATAACTGTCGTAGTTCATTTTTGTTTGCTTTAATAATTGTTATTAACAAATACAGAAATGTATTTTTTTTTTCATAAAATAGTTTCCTAAAAATAATAAATTGAAAAAGTAAGTAAGTATCGAGGGGTAAACAACTCTTAGGTATAAATAGCATACAAATGATTCATAAATGTGAATTCTTTAAAAGAATTCACAATTTTTTAGAAAGAATTCACAATATTTTAAAAAGAATTCACAAAGTTCACGAACATTTCAACAAATTATATAACCTAAAAAGATTTAAAATCTATAATGCGCATGCGTTTAATGTGTCTTTTGCTACGCGGTATATTTAAATTCACATGAATTCACATTTTGTCACGTGAATTCACATTTTTTTCACAATTCACGTTGAATTCACAATTCATTCAAATGTTCACTGAATTCACATGAATTCACAGAAGAATTACCAGGGAATTCACCCTAAGTGTACAATTTTGTAACTAGTTGTCCGCCCCTCGGTAAGTATATCAATTTTAAGTTCGCAACTTATACTGATGCGTAGCCAGGAAATTTTAGAGAGGGTGCTGAAAATGTTATTAGAAAATCTAAAAGTTTTTAAATTTTAATTTTATTCTAATAATGGTATTACCTACATTACAAAAAGTTCATATTTTGATTGAAAAAATACCCCGCCGCCACCGCTTTTCCCCACACACTCAACATTTGCGATTCCTTGAATACAGTTGGTTGACTTTCATAACGAGCTGAGTTTATGACTTATCTCACTTATAAGTATTAGATATGAATTATACATTGACTTTAGCAGCGCGCAAACGTACAAGTATCTGAAACTGGTAATTATAAACTACTTATAAGTATATAAACTTAACTGACACGTCTCGTGTCTTTCGGTTCTACTTCTTGCATCTATAACTAACCTTAGGTACATTTATTGTATTATAAATATAACATCTCTATATGTATACTTAGATATACCTACAGAATAATTTTTGATATAGTTTTAGTAGATAGGTATCAAGAACCTGCCTATATATAAAAATTAAAAAGTAAATAAAAAGAAAGCCATTAATAGAAGTTTCGGCGAAATGATTAGTATCGGATTGCTTTCAGACATTTCGGTGTTGTACCGCTAATTGTAATAATTATATAATCTATTAAAAAGCGATTTATCATTTTCTGTTTCACATATCATGTTTCCGAAAAAGTCTCACTCTTCTTCCACACACACACACACCATTTCGTTTCAATTTTTTCTTTTCACAAGATTTTAGTGTACCTATAATTTTATAGTTTCCTCCCGTTATACTTGAGTTTTCCTTTCCAAAGGTTTTCTTGAATTAAAAAAATTAAAAGCATTTCCAAGCGCTTTGTTAATGCTCAGCATAGTAAAGCTATATATGTTGCATAAATATGAGTAAAGAACAAAGACGTCCTCAGAAAACGAAGAAAGAAAAACAAAAAAACTAAAGTGAACAAGCAAGTGAGCGATGGCCGGCAAATGGCAATTAAGAAATTACTTAAAACAATGCTACCTAAATAGTTAAATTGCCAATAAAAGTGTCCGACGTTAAGAGCACCATGCAACGATGGGTCGTAATGTTGAGCCGACGTGAACAATAATCCAAACAAAAGAATGCATCAGGTAGAGATATACCTATAGAATATAGAAAGAAAACAATGAATGAATGAATAAGTGGAAATGAAAACGAATGAACAATTAAACAAAGAAAAGATACGAATTGGTAAAAGATACACGTTAGATTACTTATATACAGTGCGTTTATTTTACCATTGAACATAGCATGTAGCGTAGGCAATGTTCGCAGCTAAAATAAACTCATGGCAGTGAGTGGCGATCAAAGTAGATAAATTTTATATAATAAATCACACAACTTGAATATCAATTGAATTCAACACGGTTTCATCAAAATAGCTCTCACACTGATGCACTGGCTTGTCATCGTAGTGTGTCGTCGTCTGTCCCTGTCGTATATCCCCACTCTCTCACCGTCCGTCGGTGTGTCTATAACAAAACAAGTCACCTCCCCACTGGCATGAGTTTGACTCGTCTATATTAGCTGCGAACATAGTACATGCTATGTTCGACGCTAAAAAAAACACACGGTATGAGATAGGTGAACAAGAAGACAGACAACAGAAAACATGAGACATGAAACAAGCCAAGAAAAGAGAGTGATTGTAAAGTAACTTATGCCAATGCGCGTCATAGCGTCATATATTATTTATATATTTATAAGGAATTAAGCGTTTTTGACTTACAGGGGCGGACCGCTAGCTTTAGCGGCCCTGCGGGCCAAACACTGTTTGGAGCCCTACTCAATTAACCTAAGTCTGGATACTTGGATGATAAAATATGGCAAATCAAGTGTCTCGCACTATGTAGGAACTGAAGACCAGCGTTAAATTCAATTTTGAACTTTTCGGGCTGGTCACCAAAGTCAAAATTATGCGTGGACATGACGACGGTGACAGTGAACAGTCACACAGCACAGAACAATTAAATGAAAAAGGGAAGAGTTTCAGGAGCGTGACAGCGGTTGGACCTTGTTTGCTGTTTCGCATCTTGAAATTAACATAAATGAGTACCGACCATTACGCATATCTAGTGAAAACGTACGACTGTATAAGTTCAAGGTGGGAACAATTAAATGAACAGCACAGAACAATTAAATGAAAAAGTGTAGAGTTTCATGAGCGCGACAGCGGTTGGACCTTGTTTGCTGTTTCGCATCTTGAAATTAACATAAATGAGTACCGACCATTACGGATATCTAGTGAAAACGTACGACTGTATAAGTTCACGGTGGGCGCAAGCGAAGGGGCCCTTTGATTGAACGGGGCCCTGTGCTGCAGCCCAAAACAGACCATTCTTAAATCCGCCTCTGTTGACTTAGCTTAGATAGTTTTTGTTGAACGCAATCTGGAGACTGAAGATGAAAAGAAACGAGACCAGCACCAGCATGGACTTAGTTAGAAAGATGTAACGTTAGACAACGCGAAAGAAGTGAAGTAACGACGAGATGAGAATAAAATATATAGAACTAGAAGCAGCACCAGCACGGGCTGTCTTTGCTGGAGATTGTTGCAGCACGGCTCTGCTCTTGTGCGCGAGTGATGCCGACAAAAGCAAAGAGGCAAAGTGTTTCTAATAATGTCGATTAATGGACGTGAGCGTGAGGCAAACGCAAACTGCCACATACTTTTGCTAGTTTTTGTAATATATATAATAATATCTTATTATTATACACAAATTAACTTTCCATATGTATATTAAAGTAGATATTAAATAAACTTTAGGTAATTTTGTAGTGATTGTAGAAATGTGCAATTTTACAAAGTGTTGTTGCATTTTTTCCTTTTTATTTTGACCTTTTGCGTTTGATAGTTCTTCTCCTTTCTATATGATTTTCTATTATTATTTTATTTGTACAGACTTCAGTCTATATGCTCTAGGTATAGGTATAGGAATAGGTAATGCAATTTGACGTCCAACGTTCTATTTTATATTTATTTGCATTTGTGTTGGTAGCATCGCGAGTTATCGGCATTTAATCTCGCGTGTGCTTAAGTCATTTATTTGCTATTGCACCATGGCAGAGCTTTACTCTCTATCTCTATACCTACATGTACCTACCTACATTTCTGCACACATGTATTGTAAGCAGTAAATACATATTTGAATGACTGACTGTTAGCTGTTACTATAACCCCATAACCATTCAAGAATATGACAAATGCAAGTTTTGCATCGCGTCAAACAAACGAACGCAAAAAGTTCTCCCAATTCTAACAAGCTGAGACTCGGTCTAAAACTCTAAAACGGTAAACGCAACGACATAGTGGTGCTACCATGGGAAATATTAAAATTAGTTATTATCATTTAGGAAGCAACCATTTTGATAAATTTCTGACTGGATGCACGTGGGGGTCTTCGTATGACTGACTACATTATATCTTAACCAGAAGGTACTTACCTATAGGTACTTACAACAGTTTAAAATCACGCCAGCTCATTTCGTGTCGAGTAGATTAATTGGAAGGCGTAAAAATCGATATCCAGGTACCTACTATACCTAAGACTAAATAAAAGCCGTCTAAGTCTAACTATAACGTTGCGTTTTTTATACTTACAACAAAAACAAAGCAATAATTGAAAAAAGGCTTAACACATCAGTATATCAGAATATAAATTTGAGAAGTTTGGGTTACTCCAGACTCTTTTGATTTAAATATCTTTTTTTTGTTGAGGGAAGCCAGGAGGTTTGGTTACGCCACTGGTTTTAACATACTTTCCTCGTGTTTGTTTAATAGCTAATCCAGATTAAATAGATCTGTACACCTAGTAGATTGTATAGTGAGGTAGTTCGCATTAGAATTGAAATAAGAAATAAGAGATGAAAGAAAAAGAGGTGTCCAACATCTAATAGTGACATATTAGAAGGGCATTAACTATCCTACACAAACACCAAACACGAAACGCTTGAAGAGAAAGACGGACCTACAAAGATAAATTGTGAGAAGATTTGTACGAAAATAAATCTCCATCAGGGATTTAGCCATTTGTTCCGATTTAGCATCGATTTGTTACGATTTAGATTAATTCAATTCAATCGATGCCCTCAGCAAGAACCAAAACCCTAAACTAAGAAGAAGAAGAAGAATCTTAACCGAAATATCAACGATACACGTTTAACCAATTTCTTTCAATCTGAGAGTGCACTAAATTACTTTGAAATGAGGCAAAATCTTATTCAACAAAAAAATGCTAAGGTTTTTAAGCAGGTAGATATATTTTAAATCGTTGATGAAACGAAACTGCGCTGGATCTGCTTGATTGTGAATGATTAGAAGTGATATGTTTCTGGAGTTTTTACGCATAATATATTTCTCGAAACACTGTCTTTCTGTTTTCTATACTTATACTTCGTCAGTAATTTTCTGCGAATAATGAATACAAGAACTTGAGTGAACTCAACCAATGAAAGAAGAACTCTTTATAACTTAAGAAAAGAAGGTTATAAAGATTACACATACTTATATATATATATATATATTATATGATGAGCAAGAACAACAAGTTATATAGAAGATCAAAAGGATTTATTTTGATCAGCGCCGACCCAAGACTAAGAGCCATCAAAGTTTTCTATTACTGATGTGCTGAATATATATGAGTACCTAACATGCCTCATTTCTTTCTGGTTAGTAGAGGAGCCATCAACATTAACCATAACTTATGATAGCATTACTTGTACTAATGTGTAACATAATAAGAATGACCAGAAAGCGAGCACTTTTTTGTGCAAAATTTTCTGATTGCATTAGAAATCACAATGAAAAAGCGCAATTTCATCGTAAATTTCGCGTCCGATTATATGGTGATTTTCTTGTTTCTATATAAGTAAGTAGATACAAAAAAAAGTAATGCAAAACGAAAAACGACGAACGAAAAATTACTTCCGTCCAGTACATCAAGTAAGTATTTAAATTTATACAATGTAAGAATTGTATTGTAATATAAGTACTTGGAAATAAAAATAATAATAAAATACGAAACATAATATACCTAATAATAGGTAACAAGGCATGTTGTACATTGCACAACATTACAAGAGAAAAGGTTTAAATAAAAAGTTTAATTTGCACACATTATGGTTTATGCGTTTAAAGAGTGCGCTTAAAATTTAAAAGTTCAAATTGCATTTGGAATATCGTTCTTGACTTGGATGTAAAATAAATGTAAATGCGTTCAGTTGGACCGCACGAGACTATATTTAAGTTGAGTACAGGCACACCTAAACACAAATTACCCTTGGACGGAAGAAGAATCATAAAATTCTAAGCCCTAAAGAATAATAATTATAAAAGCAAACAACAAAGTTTGATGAATGTATCGTCACAAAATTGCGTGATGGAAAGAAAATATTTTGTTATTCTCAATTTCTGTGCTTTAATTGCGGTTTTTATTCCTTTTTTTTTGCGTTTTCTTCCGACCTCAGGTATATACTAATAAATAAAGTAACCCTTAATGAATTTTTACAATCGAATCGTTTTAGCGCTTCAATAAAACATTTTCAAACCATGTTTAAACCGGTAGCAGTAATTTCATGTGCATAAGTTCGGTAGCACCTTTTTGCCTTGGCAGTGCGGCTTTGGAAACAAAACAGGAAAGAAGAAAGAAAATAAATAAAAACACAAACCTGCTAGTAAGTGTAACAGTGTAAGAAAAGATAAAACGGAACCCCTGGGGCCTCTTGAATTAATAGTGTTTATTAGAGCTACCGGGGCTTTAATATATTTCTATAACTTTATGGCAATGTCTGATACTGGCTGATACTATAATTTTGTGTGTGTATATCATCAATTGGGAAAATTCAAAAAAGTAAATCAATGTATCAAAATGTAGCTAAAAGGGTAAATAAAAATACAACTGTGAATAAGAAGAATAAGAAAACGGAAATTAGTAATAAAATAAAGAAACCAACAATAACAATAACTCAGAATGCTCTTAATAATATAGGGCTATAACAATATAGTAATAAAAGTAAAATCGTTTAAAAACAGGTAATTTTGGTATGCCCAAAGCCATAGGTTTAAATTAAACTTTCATGTAGGTATTTTAAAATGGCTATTAAAGTGCTGTAACAATAAAGAAACAGTCACTATATGAATAAGTAGATATAAATACGGAAACTACACCTATATGTAAGAAAGAAATAGTCACAGAAAATTGTAGGAAAAAAATTAGGAAAATTTGATTCGCGTTCACGTTTTTTCCACATTAACAATGCTTAATAATTTTCAAATTTCCATCAATTATAAATTAGTAGGTAAATATTCCAAAACCATAAGTATAGGTATATTTATATAAATATACTTACATCAATAACTACCCGGCGTGTCCGTTTTACAGGACATAGGCGTTTTAAGTTTTGTTTTACTTTATGACATGAAAAGTAAAATTTTATGATATGCGATTTAAGTTTGGCACATTTTGGCCCGACCAGGTAAGAAGTGGTCAGGCCAGGACAGCCAGGAGGATTACCTTTAGGGCTTTAGATTTAGATTCCCAAGGAAAATAGTCAAAAACCAAACCAAGTACGCTAAAACCAAGTACGTTTTGTGTGTTTAATCACGAACTTCTCGTTAACCCCAATAAAGACTAACCCCAACTGAGTATGCCAGGTATAAACCAAACTAAAAAGGTAGGTCGTTCAAAACTTAAAAGGTGTGTATGTTTGGGTGCGGGCAAAAAAACGGTCAGTTTCAAAACTTAAAAGGCATTCTCCCGTTCGTTTTACCACCGCATCAGCAATATTTTTTTCACTTCAGTAAAAAAGGTGTGTTCGTTTTATATCTGAAGTGAAATGGAAATGCACTTTTCTGAAGCATTCTAGTAACCTGAAACAATGAGAGAGCATCAACATCAGTTAGAATGTCCGCTTCACTTCCACTGTAGTTAAATTCTAACTGATGAAAACGTCTATGCAACGAACGAAGATGGTCGATCAAAACGTCGAAATCGAGCTTATAAATGAAGGGCGTTGAAGGTTAAAAACATTTCCATTTCACTTCAAGGCGCCCTACCAAAGTCATCAATTTCCTATTAAATAAAGAGCAATGAGAATATGTAATATCAAAAAGAACAATAATTAATTACTACAGTTAATAACAAAAATTATAAGTATGCATATACAGGGTGTTTCCTAATTGGCTGAATCACGCCAGGTAACATTGTAGTTCGTGCCAAAAGAAAACGAAAATCTTAATACCAAAATGCCAAGGAAGTCTTCGTTTGGCCTCACGAGGTCCTTGAAGTTCCAGATTTGAATGCACAAAAATTGATGTAATTGCATATTTTATGTACCAAATGGCTTCCATTTTGATGACTTATAATAAAGTTTATAAATTTCATTGTAACTTACGAATAAAAAAATTCTTGTTAA
>JARJEB010000864.1:0-15920 GCA_030264535.1 Liometoxenus newtonarum
CGAAATATAAAATCAAAGTTAACTCTGTACTGCGTTCGCCGAATACATTCAGTAAGTGCTCCTCCCACAAATACGCGCCAAACTTGAATTGATTGTTGCTATTGGTAAGCCTGTTGCACGCAACTTGTATGGCTCGTATTTGTCACACAGGTCAATGTCAAGTTTGAAGTTCGTGCTTGCTTGCATTTTGATTATGAAAGACATTGTTTAATGTTTTTGAATTCGCCTACTAGCAGTGATGTTACTGAATGTGTTCGGCGAACGCAATATATGGGTAAATGCAGGCCGCCGATGACTCATACCGTTTGTTAGAATTCACGACCACACTGAACTGATGGATTTGTGATTTGTCAGATTTGTGTTTTTGAATTTGAACTTCGCCAAAATCGGGCATTGAAATCCTATCTTCGACTTCGAATCAGATCACAAATAGTAAGAATATTTCCTTGAAACAGAAATTGAAAAACATGAAGTCGTAAACTCCAAGCACAGAAGTACATATAAAATTTTAGAATTGGTATATACCGTGCAATTATTTTATCGTCGAACATAGGATGTGCTATGTTCCTATGTACCATGGTAAAATAAACGAGTCAACTCATGGCAACGGGGATTTGTAATGCTAACGACTGGGCGCAGCTCAGTGGCGATGCATGATCAAAATAATTTATATGTTACAGTCAGTTGTCAATTTTTTTCCTTGTCATAATTTGACTTGATTGTTCACAAATTCATGTACGCAACCGAAGAAAAGATAGAAATAATAAAAATGTACGCACGAAATAATGGTCTGTGGACTGTTCCCGATTTATTTTCCATAAAATATCCTGTCATCCCCACTTTCTCCCCGTCTGTCGGTATGCTTTAGCAATACAAGTCCACACTGCCATGAGTTTAACTCGTTTATTTTACCGTCGTACATAGGCACATAGTACATGCTATGTTCGACGATAAAATAATCGCACGGTATGTTAAATAGAATTAAAGTTGTTTAGATTTAGTAAAAAATAGAGGTCAAATAGTTTTGGAAACCCTATAGAAACAGTGCAATAGAAAATAGAATAAATAATATGAGAGTTATAAATACACGAAATGAGAGAAAAGAGAACCAGGAAATGCGATGACCTTGTTCGAATACAATAAAAATTATGAATTATATCTACAGAGAGTTTAATATGGAATAGAGAGGTCATTAAAAATAACCCATGCATTTTTAATATAGAGATATAAGTCAATAGAGAGAACATAATGTCGATCGCCATATTTGGTCGCACCTAAAAGGTCCAGTCTCGCGTCCAGTCTGTGCGTGTACTTTGGGTAGTCTACATTTTAGGGTTTAGTTTGGTCGCACCTAAAAGGTCCAGTCTCTCGTCACTAGTCTGTGCGTGTACTTTGGCTAGCCTACATTTTAGAGTTTGTTATGGTGCGAACAAATATGGCGGACCACATTTGTATCCAATACCTTCCCTCTAGGAATATTATAAACTCTATGATTTTTACGAATATATGATGATTATAAAATGAATGAGAGGGCGCTGGTCAAAATATAGCGACACCAAAATTTCATCATTTGACGTTAGTAGCCAGTTAGCCACTCTATATACATATTAAACTCTCTGGAATTTTACGAGCTCGTAACTCTCGTAACACTTCGTACTCAAGATTCCATGTACTTATCTAAAAATCTAAAAAGTAGTAATGCCTAAATGCATTTACTACAAAATTAAAATCGCAACGAAAATATAAAAATAAATACCGCTTGCCTGAGATATAGATTTTTGTACGAGCGTAAATGTAATAGGGGTTATCTAACTTCATTAGAATAACACTGACGTCACTGACCTATCATAACCCTAACGCAACACTTTTTGTTCTAGCAACTTCAGATCATCTCTAATATCTGTGGGTGTTGAGGAATGCCTAGAAAATAACTTACACACGCGTGTACTGGTTGGCGTTTTATTGTTACATTGTAAAATAGGTATATTTGATAGAAATGAAAATAGAAAAGTGAACTGTTCGTGCTGTAGGCTGAAGAAGAAGTCCCTAATCTCAAGCTCGCTCGAATAGCAGAAAGCTTGGAACGTAGGTAGAAGAAAAACATGTGGTCAGCAGATTGTACGGAAATAGAAATATGAACTGTTCATGCTGAAGGCTGAAGAAGAAGTCCCTAGTCTCAAGCTCGCTCGAATAGCAGAAAGCTTGAAACGTACGCGGAAGAAAAACATGTGGTCAACAGATTCTAAGAAAATAGAAATATGAACTGTTCATGCTGAACAAGTCCCTAGTCTCAAGCTCGCTCGAACAGCAGAAAGCTTGAAACGTAGGTGGAAGAAAAACATGTGGTCAACAGATTGTTAGAAAATATTGTAAGCAAGAAATAAAGAGAAAGTTAGAAGTGCATAGTAGAAGATACCGTGCGTTTATTTTACAGTCGAAAGCGAGTCAAACTCATGGCAGTGGTGATTTATTGCTAAAGACACACCGACGGACGGTGAGAGAGTGGGGATGCGGGACGACGACACACCACGATGACAAGTCAGTGCTCAGTTTGAGAGCTATTTTGATGATAATTGTAAACCGTGTGGAATCGAGATTCGAGTTATTTGAAAGACCTAACCGATTGTTGTACAATTTGTGAACAATCAACATGATCATAAAAACTAATTACTTTTGATCGTGCTTCGCCACTGCCATGAGTTTGACTCGTTTGTTTTAGCTGCTATGTTCGATGGTAAAATAAACGGTCTGTATGTTGCGACACAGTCCCTACAATAGGATGTCGAATTCGATCAAAAATTTAGGGGGTAAGCGAGGGAGTAAGTCAGAAACAACCTAAACCATAGACAACCAACAAGATAAGCGAATTATCAAAATGTAAAGTTTTATTCTTACACGCATCGTTAGAAAAAATAGACTGGTAAATTCCGGTTGACGTTATCAATAATTTTTCATTTAGATAATTTCAAAAATAGTAAACAAAGTATCAGAGTAGGTATCATGCATTGCAATGTACTCAATGTGTAAGTATTGCTTTAATAAATTAATTAAATTGGTCGGAAATCCCAAACAAACCAGCATTTCATACATCCCGTTATCATAAAATCAAAATCCACATATTGTTATCAACATTGTACTTATGACAGAATTCTCTTTCTAAAACACCTTATACACACAGACTTTAGAACGAAACAAATATTTTCTGTTTTGCTTTCATGTCGTCGCTCTGTCGATGTAAATACTGACCATTAAAGAGAGTTATTTATAATATAACTGATAATGCGATTTCAAAATGTAAA
The DNA here is from genome assembly GCA_030264535.1 of Liometoxenus newtonarum. Lineage (NCBI taxonomy): Eukaryota > Metazoa > Arthropoda > Insecta > Coleoptera > Staphylinidae > Liometoxenus > Liometoxenus newtonarum. The sequence goes on from JARJEB010000864.1 coordinate 3,300, forward strand.
GGATTTAAAGCGTTTATGTTACTCCTATTTTATTTTTATACAATATTGATATTTATAAATTACAACGAAGGCACTATCTATCTCAGTTTCTTTCATTCGCAAAATAAAGCAGCTTTATGAGTTGTTATCGGAACAAGACATACAATATAATTGATAATATTGTGAAGTGTAGTTAATAATCAATAATTAAGGACTTAGCCTTTGTTAAAGAAGTTAGTACACTACGAAAACGTCGGCAAAAGCTAAACTTCAGTTAGTTAACTTGGTAAGAAGCAATCTTAGAAAAATGAGTGCTGTAGGAGTAGGTCCAACTTTAAAATCCATCAATGAATCATGGTATTGGGCAACTGCACAAAATCAACAAATGGTCATTACAAATTGGGAATGGAACGTTCGAAATTCCAAATACAGAAGAATATTTGAAAACGGTAACACGCATTAACATTTGAATAGACAAAAGTTTAAATTGTTTTATTTTAGGAGAAATGGGTAATCGCTTTGAACATTCATCACCAATCGTACCAATTCTGGCAGTTATAATGTTAACAATAACAGTATTCTTGTTAATATTGTTCAGACAAAATCCAGGATTAGTCGCGGGAACAGTTGCTGGATGTCTTACTATCATAGGAATCTATTTAACGTTGAATACAATCAAAGAAAACACGTTAACATTTGAGTGATTTTTTTTGAAATGAATTAATTGCATAAATTACTTCATTAATTAATTTTTATATTTGTTATAATAACAGGCTGTTATTAGTATTATTAAGTTGTTTTTAAGTGGAAGATTTATGGTAAGTAAATACATTTCAAAGTGATAAATAATCAGCAACATGAAATTTGCTTGTTATTCACAATGTAAGAAAGATAATAAAATATTCAAAATGGTTTGTTTTTATTACAAAAACTAATTTTACATTACAAAAAGTAGGCCGTATGAAGTACGACGATTAAGTAAAGATAAGAATACTTGCTCATGTCATCTTTACGCCATTGCGCTTAATTTCTGTCGACATACATCGTCCGAAATGCGTGTTGATGTATCGATGTACTTAATAAACAATTCTTTGAGTAATTCATATTCCTATAAAAATTGTTATTGTGAAAGTTTTTTCGTAAGGGAGAAGTTCATGTAAAATATTGAAAAGTGTCCTAACGTCTAATTCTAGGTAGTGAAGTAACTTTTGCTCTCGCTTAATAAGTACGGAATGTATATTAAATACATGGAAATGTATACGAACTGGAATGGGAAAATTAGTAGGCAACCACTTATTATCCATTTATGCAACGACTAAAGTGTTTCAAGGTCATCAAATTGGACAGGACTTTTATAAAAAATATTTATTGTATATACGTATGGTATAAAATGATGAAAATATGACCTTGAAAAAATGTTCAGCTTTAGGGATGGAAAAGTGATGAAAAAGTGACAATGAGAATTGGCCTTACGAGAAGGAGACTTTCAAGCATAGATCTAATACTATTAAAACTACTGGATGAACAGTAGAGACAGAAATTGCGTACCTAGTCGTTTAGTAAGAGAGGGGTATAGGGCGATCACGTGACTGGGGTCTACTTCATAATTTTACTATTTCAAACAAGCTTGTTTTCGTTGATAATGTAATATTGATTGACAATTTAATTGTCTATGCAATGAAAGCGCATTGACAGTGACATTTTAATTGTCTATGCAGTCGTCAAAGTGCAATGACAGTGCCCCCTTCTATAACGAGCTCTCTCAATTTGAAAAGGACCTGAGTAGGTTCGAATCATTACACACAAGGTATAGGGAGTGGGGGCATCCGTAGTTTTAATAGTATTAGAACTATGGTTTCAAGCCATTTACTTACTAAACGGGCAAAGCCATTCCAGTTCTAATGCATTTCAATGATTAAACAAAATGAAACTTACTTTTTCAAACGGTTTATCAGGTGTATCCTTATTCTGTAACTCTAATTCATATATCAAAGCATCGATGATATTCAGAGGTAGATTAATAGACATGGGCTGTATCAACGGTGTTAAAGTATGAGCCATTCCGAAATGTTCAGGGCCGTAACCTAACGCAGCACTGATGTAATCCATGGCTAATGTTGTAGCATCATTCAATAAGCCGTTGAAATAAAAGACTCGTAACAATTCGCCAGGATTACGTTTCTGTAAACATGAAAATATGTACTTAATTACAATGATTGCAAGTTTGAAGTTATATTTTAACCAAAACAAAACAAACAAAAAACCACCTTATATGATGCTGTCAACCAAAAGGGTGGATAATCACCAAGTTGCAATAGTTTTTCAGTAACGATTCGATGATAACGGGACATTTCTGGTTCCTCGTATTGTTCTAAGTAGCGTTTTAACATTGTCCATATCATTTTACATGGAGAATTCGGAATAAAATCATAATCTAGAAAATAATTATAAATAATTCGTAAACAATAGAAAAGTGAACTTACCATGAATGTCATTTTCCATGAGCCAATTCCAAGCTTCAGTATCCTCTTTTTGATTCAATTCATAGCATTTATAAGCCAAATTTTCAAAAATTGTATCATATTCCAAGTCATAAGCCTTGCACAAATTAAATGCAGTCTTGAATATTCCAGCAGTAGTCAAATACATAACCAATTCCTGAGGATTAGTTACCAAATGGGAAGTGCTTTTGGGTTCTAGCACAGCAAGTTGCAATCGGGCCTTAATAAATACCAATTCTTTGCGGATACCTTCCAAGTCGATAATATCAACTTGCTTGCGGAATTTAATAATTTTCGCTTCACTTTTCGATCCGATTTCTGCTGGCAAAATATGCTCTTCCTCTTCTAAATCGGGATCGGCTGGTTTCAACACCCATGCGAATTGTGGATCACCTAATGTTAGTGAATTTACGGCTACCAACGAACACTTGACTTGTTTTTCTAGTGCTTCCAAAGATGATTGAAAGCTTAGACGATAGGCCTGTTCATACATTACAGAGGCACCTGAAAAAAAAAACCGTTCTATTCGTTTCTATTCAAGTTGTAATGATTTATTCGATGAGATAATGAGAACGGAAACTTACTAAAACGCCACATATTCTTCCGAACGCTATAAGAATATAAAAAGTCGTAAAAAATGTTTTCAATTGTATCGATTGCTCGGGCTCGTGTATACAGAATACTCAAGAACAGTTCCTCCAGGTCTTCATAATCGAAAGACATTAATGTGTTCACGTGACCACCATCCAATAAAGTTTTAACCAAATCTCGTAAATTGGCTTTCTTGCGTTCGGAATCTGGATTCGTGCACAATGATTGAAAGGCGTTTTCATAGTGTCCAAGAGCTAAATGATGTTTAAATATTATTGAATACAATGTTGGTTTTAATGGTTCTTCATCATCGATTCGCGTTAAGGCTTCTTCCGCTGCTTTGATTGCGTAATCACGTGCACCATGAAGTTCCAATAGTTGAATTATCTTTTGGTCAAAATAGATTTAATTAAAATAATTGCAATTGTAGTGATTCTGATTAATTACTTACTTTCAGATTAAACAAAATCAAAGCCTGTTGAGGACTTTGTTCAGTAAGACGTCGAACGACATATTCATTGGGTGAGAACTCTTTGAATATGTTAGAAAAGTAGTCGTAGGCTTTATGGATTTCTCCGGTGTTCAAGTAAGAAATTCCAGCATAAAATGAATCTGGAATGAACGAACATAAAGAAAACCCTCCGCGGAACATAATCCCCCCAAAAAACAACAACAAAGAAACCAACGATGGCTTGGATTTTCAGTTTAATGAAACTTACGATTTAACGTTCCATAACAACACCAAGGCTGAAATAAAGTGACATATCGTTGAAGATGTAAATGTTGTCCACTTGACAACAACCATTCTAGAAAGTGCGGTTTTCCACTTAATGGCCAGCTAAACAAAGATAGTTAAAGAAAATCATAAAAATGAGTTTTTAGATTTCCACTACCGATATGCCACTGTAAACTACTCAAAGTAGTAAGAGTGACATATAGAAAGCATAAAATTGGTGCAGTTGGGTGCATTCATTCATCGCACCCGGTGCATTGGGTGATAAACGATTGCACCCGGTGTAAATGCATTTCCCGAATTATTCAAAATCAAAGGATACATTAAGAGTGTCAGCCTTGTTAAATAAGGCAACATTGAAGTATGCCAATTGGCTAAACTATCTTCGTCGAAATAAAACTCCAATAACTCTTTATGAACCTCAGAACCTCCGTTGGAAGAGACGTACATTTCGATTAATGACACCAGGTGTTGAGAATTGTTTTTCATGTGGAATATTGGCGTACATTTTAATGAACTAAGACGCTGATTTTGTGTTTCGCTTCAAATAAATTCAATCAAAATCAATTTAAATTCTCACAATTATGCAAAATACTTATACTTACAGTGATAGAACACTAGTAGCAGTCTGTTGTGTCAACCATAACAAAGAATAATAACTATTCAAAAGTATTTCAATGTCCAATTTGCAGACGCTTCGCAGAGATTCATAATTCGGTACATTTTCTCCTTTCAAAACAACAGCTTTGAAAATCAACAAGTTTCGGCAAATAGCAAATTTCGTAGCAATTTGTTGGTGAAAAGACTGGCTAATGATCGACGTTCCCAAGTTAGAACTGAACAAGAACATCACTGATGACCTTAGCGATTTTGAGAGTGTCACGGCGGGTGTCGACTCGTCGATTCGTAGTAATTCAAGAAGTTTGTGAATCGTTATGTACAAATCCGAAACGTTTGTGACTTTCAGTGAAAACCAATGCATAAACTACAATTTACACACAAGGTTGAAATGAGAAAAAAATGAAAATAATAAATTTACCTTTTCAGTCAAAATGTCTTGAACTATCTCTTCAACGGCTTCCATAGGTGGGATAGACAAAGACATGTTGCTTTCAAAAGTATCTTTGTGATAATCATTAAGATTGTCTTCAATCAAGTCGAAAATCTCAGCGAATTTTATCAAATCCTGAATTTCCTCACTGCTACTTGAAATTTGCGCGTTGCCTTGTAGCGTGATACGTCGATTAACTTCCGGACAATAAACTAAATGTTCCAAGATATCCATAGGTCTTAGGAATGAATACGAAGCCTTTTTAAGCAAAGCAACACCTGAGACTGATGGTAGTAACAAAATTCCTAAAGGTTTTAACGCAGCTACGTGATATTGGACGCAACAAGAATAAAATCGCGACCAACAGCTAAAATTTTTATAGTGTAATGTTCGTTGGACATAAAAAAAATATAAAAATGTACTTACCACATTGCTTCATCCAAGTAAAACGTATCAGTGACTTCAGTTTCTTGTAGTTTTTCTTGAATTTCGTTTTCAACAGCGGCGGAAACTTTTTGTTTCAAAACAGATACGGATAAACTAATGTCCGGGATCATTAATGAACGTTTATAAATCTGTTTCAAATAAAATAATTATTTTATGATAACCAATGTTGTAATGTTACTTACACTGAGAGCTCTACTAATAATTTGCAATGGGAATCTGCCAGGATAAAAGATATAATCAATATATAATTGTCGCGGATCGATGGTACCATCGTAGGCTAGTTCTTGTGGATTGGGCAACGGCTCTAAAATTACCGGTGTCCAGGCAAAATCATCGTTTCCTTCTTCGGAATTGTACTGACCCGAATAAAGAGACCATTCGCCATCGATTGATCTCCAAATTGACCAGATTCTTGTTGTTGTTAGTGAATAATCAATTAAATCACCCTAGAATTAAATAAATTAAAAATAAATATTTCCAAATTATAATAAAATTAAGTCATACTATACCTCCATTGAACTAAGTTGATTAACTTTTACAAGTGTAAATTGATTTCTGATGATCACGGGCTTCAAGATGCTGAAATACTTGTTGATATCCATGTTTAAATAAACAGCGAACATAAATTCGTTCTCTTCGACGCCTACAACTTTCTTTAAAAGCTGACATTGTGCTAAAGGAAAATTTGACTTTTATTTCGAATAAAACGCAACACGAAACGCGAACTTACTGTTTTTTAAAGAAGTATCATGTGCAGTTCCTAACTCAGCAAGCAACACATCACTGACGGCAATGCATTGAGGCTTCGAACACGACCAAACTTTAATTTGACCATCGCGACATAACGTAATTGCATAAGTTTCAAGCCCAATCGTGTGCAATAACATACTGACGATTACATTTTCACTGTTTTTGTTTCTTTAAAAACAACAATAAAGAAGAACAAGTTCTTGACATATTTTTTAAATCTGGGAATAGGAAAAAATAAAATTTGTACCTGAAAACTCCAGATAAAAATTTGGATACAATTGTATCAGTTTGCAATTCGATTGATTCAGCTTGTCCGTCCAAATGTTGTTTGACCAATAACAATTCGCCGCTTGGATAGGCAAAGAGGAAGATGGCTTCTTCTTCATGAGTCAACCAAGAGGCTGCTGCATGAGGCAATTGCGAATCTGCACAACACACAATTTGTGATATTTGATGTCAACAACGAAAATTAGAAGAAAAAAAGCTACAAATATTACTTACTAGCAGTTGTTGGAGCCACATAAACATAAAAACATGAACTATTTGCTATTTGTAAGACTGGCACATCCGCAAATATTGATGGAACCGATAAATCTGGATGTGGTTCGGATAATTCATTCTACAATCCCATGAAACACATTTAATAATTTCTTCTTTTGTACAAAATAAAGTAAAGTCGGTCTTACGTGTTTGCAAATTCGATTTGGATGTGGAAACGTTAACCGATGAACACTACTAACAGTAGGAACCAATACAATAATGTTTGAGTGCGTTTCATGTATTGTAATGCCATCCAAAATCGGAGTCTCACGAAACTTGTACCTCAACCGATTGCCTGTAAGATTAATATCAAGGCTTTCTTCCACCAGTTCAAGAATATCATTGTTAAGTCTCCTAAATCAGAAATGAAACTTAAATTAGTTAAATATTGTATGCTTGTACAGTTATTTATTACCAATAGATAAATCTGTTCCTTGTTAAGTATTTTGAAGTGTCCTGATAACAATAGCCGTTTGCTTTTTCTGGTATTTTGATATCTTGTAAAGTGCTTTGCGTGCCGCCTAAAAACATAACCTTAATGTAAAGCGCATTGTTTATTTTTGCTTTTATGACTTTATTTACCTGTATTCAAGTCGATATCTTTCCATAGTACTGGTAATGTTTGATCCGGTATTACTTCTTGATAACTTAATGCATATTCGATCATTTTTATAATATTCCAAATAGCATCGAACGAAAGAAAACGGTTTCACACTTTCACTTTTCACAGCAGGGCAGCTCCTTGACCTCGGCCTCGGTTGACATCTAAGATTGACACTTGCGTCTAGCGACAGTATGGCAGCAGCCAATCACAAAGGAGTACCAGAATATGATCAATAAGTTGCCTACTTTTGCAGTGAGAAAACTAAGAATTTCCCCAGTGTTTGTTTCCGCCGTACTTTTATCCTTATGATTCTACCCTTCAGTAGTGAGGGTTATGTTTTAATTGCCAGTGAAGGTGGGCGGGTGCCACCCTCAAATAACAAAACACTATGTAAAAAATATTGTAAAGGAGTATGGCTTAGATTTATCAATTTTCTCTTCTTCACTTGGATTTTCGTCTATAGGTTTCACTGCGTCGCACTTGCGCATAGTATTGCCACAGAATAGTCTCTAGAGACTATTCTGTGGTATTTCCATGAGGGTTCGCCATTTAGGTGCTAGTGTAAAAGGGCGGAAGGATTATTTTTCCGTATTTAGTTTGGATCATGAGTAGGCAACTTAATGATCATATTCTGGAACGCTTTTGTGATTGGTTGACGCAAGTCGGGCATATGAAGTTACATTACTGACCATACCATAAAATGTGATTTATTTGACCTTGACAGTAAGCCAAATTGACGATATAGACCTACACCGGTAGATGCTGGTATTGCTTTACGTTAGGCACCTTTCTTTACTGGCGTGAATGTGCAAAAGTATACACTAACTTCACAATTAATAAAATTCGAATTAAAAAAATCTGTGCTTAAAATTCCCACCGAACAAATAAATTTCCGACCATATCCGCTACCATGGCGCCGGAAGGGGGGTGCAAAGTGTGCATTTGCACCCCCTTGGCTTTTACTAAAAACATGCATAATGAGTTCAGAACACATTACAAAAAATAAATTTTAAGCAAAATTCATAAAGAACGAAAACATTTCTTAATTGCCTAAAAATTTGACAATCCAATTTACCCAATTTTATGTAAATATACGTATTACTATATAAATATGCATTTTTGGTTTGCGATGCACGCCCATTGGAAAAATTTTGTTTGCGATGCCCCCCCTTGGAAAAATTTCTGCCGGCGCCATGTCCACTACGATTATAAATGTAATTTTGAATGAAAAGTCGAAATTTCCTCATAATCAATAGCGTTTTCACTTTCCGATCAAAATTACTTTTACAATCGATGAGTTTTACGAAATCGAAGTTGGTCGGAAAGGTGTGGTGCGAATTCGTACCGATTTTTTTTCTTTCTTCGTTCGCATTAAGAAACTTTCCACTTCAATTACGTAATATAGTATTACGAATAGTCAAACTGATACGAATTATCAAAATGAATTGCAAAACCAATTTGTATATCAATTAACCATTTTATTTGTTAATTTACAACCGGAAATTACAGAGATTTTGTGAGTTCCTGCGTATAACCAAAACGTAGAACAAACGAAGAGCAAAGCGCGCAAATAGAAAATAGTAAAATACGCACATCGTGTATAAATATAAATACACAACAAATATACAGTTCATAAAACACGAGAAGAGTACATTGCATAAGTGTTGTAATGTATAATCCATTATCGCAATATTCAGCAGGTTGTTATTGTTCTACTAACCAGTAACACTATACAATCAGGGGTGTATTTAAATGTCAACTATCTCTGCTTTCGCTTTCCTCGTATTTTACTGCCTTGGCTTGATAAAGAAAAGCTAACCTCAATTGAAAGCTACGAAGCTAAAAAGTTTCCATTTATGACATTAGGACATTTAGGTTATTTACGTGGACATGACACATTAACAAATGTCCATAAATGTCCGATGGTGGGAGTATTTCTCGATGAAGCAACGAACGAGCACTAACTGACAACTGAAACAATATGGCGGGCTATTCACATCGAGCTATGGTCGGAATTCTTCGGGTTCTTTCGAGATTTTAGATCATATAGATAAGTTCGTTAAATCTTGTTGAACTTTAATATGCGATCAATGTTATTTAATTGCAGTGATTTCTGAAAATCCATAACTCACGGTAGTGAGTTATGAAAATCCAACACTCACGGTAGTGAGTTATAGGTACCATTAATCACCAAAAAATGCTAGTAATGACCATATAACTAAATAGGTGTAGAAAAAATATTTTCAGCGAAATTATGAGTTGTTTCAACTTCAAGCATGCCAAAGTTTCTTGTACAGTTTGGAATGTTTATAAGTAAAAATAAAAGTGGTGTCCTTTTAAATGACATTTATTTGAAAAAATTGTGACAAATGTCCGGAGTAAAAAGTCCGCTCATTTATTCGGACACTTAATGGAATAAATAAATGTACATACAAAATACAAATTCGAATGAATAAAGTTGTCGTGCACAAAAATTGGTTTCTTGTAAATAGAGTAGGTAATTACGGCTCTGGTTTGAACAACACTTATCTAGATCTACTATATTAGTTACGAGTCGATTATATTTGCGATAGAGATATGTAAACAGTTTACATTTACTCATTCCGCATTCACACTCCACACTAGCATTTCCATGACTAATTCATAATCTTTATAAATACATGTTAATCGTCTGATCTCAATGCAACATAAACTAAACTATCAATTTCTACACAGAACACATTCTCATAATTTCATACCGCGAACGGTATAAATAAAATATTCATCACGAGGAGAGAAGCTAACTGAAATGTTTGTATTTGGAATATAAAATGCACGAAGCTTAGATGAATCCAACAGAACGAATAATCGTTTGATGCAATTTATTTTTACATCACTCTTCAGTTCCCAGTTCACCTGCATCGCAAATATGAAATATGTAAAATGTAAACTGTAAATCAAATCATACATTAGTTTATCGGAATTTACATCCAATTTTAATGTAAAGGCGGTTTTCCACCGAACTGTCAAAACAGAAACTGAGTTGAGTTGAAAATAGCAACTTAAGATCAAAATATTTTAGAGATTTTGAATTGTTGCCGGAAGTTTTAAGTATTAATAGCTAAAGATATGTGAAAAGTGAAACGTTGTTTTCTTGCTAAAAACTTTGGCCAGTAGCAATCAAAAGTTTTTGAATTCGAGATGGTATTTTATCAGAGTCAACTCAGTTTCTGTTTTATGTTTAGTGATTGCATTTTTTTGATTATTTCCTTTTCTATTTATTAATTTACATGGTCGTACGTTCATGGTGATACATAATGAAACCTCGTAAAGTCAATCGCACATCCCGAAGTTAGCAACACTAGACTTTTTTAATCTCACTGAGTTACAATCGAACACCAAAGTATAATACAATTTATTTGGTTTGTTTTCTTTCAGTTTAAAAAATTATTATATTGTGTGACGAAATGGCGTTGGAAAAGTAAATCGAACAGACTGAAGTTGGCCAGGACGTTGACAACCGCGTGGATGCATGCAACCAGATGAACTCTCACTTGTTCTATGGGCTGTCACTTTTGTTTTCTTTGATTCTATAAAATTATTATATTGTGTTGTCGCAGAAAAAGTATTGTATACGTGTTACGAGTGGAAAGAGGCAATTGCGCACTCGCTGCTTACTAAATTCGCAGCTTCACGGCTAGTTTGTAAATATTCCGCGACGTGTGCAATAAGCCACTTTCTACTCTAGTTACGTAAACTATTATATCATCCTTTTCATACCCCAACAGCAAACCATCGCTTACAACACCAACTCACCGCAACGATTTTCCTCTTATCCCCGTTTCTTCACATCTCTCATTTTCTGGTCTCAGACCTTGGATCTTATATTTTACAAGTTAAAAGCACAGACAAGTACAAGAACAAAGAACCTTCGCATGATTCAAGTTAAAGTAACGCAAAAGTATGAGAGTGAGGTGAGAAAATATATCTTTATCAAAAGTGTCATGTTCAACGCTTAAACCGCTCATTCTCGTCGACTGGTCTGATGCTGGCAGGAATTGTGCTTGAAAATGTGAAAACTGTGAAAATATGTATGAAAATGAATTGGTCCGAAGCGTCGACGTATATACATCGAATGAACGAAAAAGTGGAAGCTTCCGGAGATTAAATATAGAGCGATGTGATGTTTCTACAGAGAAGAGAAGAATTGTCCGCATTCTCTAAGTGCCTTTGCGGCAGATGGGTACTTCTACTATATGTAACTATATCTATTTATTCATTCATGTGTGCCTGCGAATGTGGTGTGCAATGTGTTGAAAACTCAAGTTTTGAACTGTTGCCTTTGTGGAAACTCGTCACAATTCACATCAACGAAACGAAGGAACATTAAACTATCGGACATCGGACAAATGAGTTGGGATGCTGATGCTGATGCTGAAGTTGAAACGAGATGTTAGGATCGTTTGGGATGCGGATTTACGATTGAAACTTTGCATTTCCCCATTTCACTATAACTATACCTATGCATATACAGCATTTTTAAATTCTTGTCTATTTTCTATGGCATTTTACTTATGAAGGTGCCATTTTTATTGGAAAACACTAAAACACTAAAAATCCTTCATTCATTTGAAATCACGTGATGCTGATGAGTACTATTAAGTTCTAATCCAAAGTGAAATGCAGATTCACTGAATAATTTAATTTTATTAATTTATTTTATTTTATTATTTTATTAATTTATTAATAGAAATCCGATCGTAAAACTAACTTTGATCGGCAAGTGGAAATTTATTGACATCAAAACGTAACTAATCTCATTTCCACTTTCCGATTAAAATTAGTTTTACGATCGACAACTTTTACGTAATGAATATGGTTATGGAAACATGGAATTTGGGGATTTTTTTGAAAAGGCTGATAAGGGTGATCCAGAATGCTGACAATGTCATTATAATTTTATTACGGGATCTGATAGATAATTAAATTCTCCACTTTTGACATGTAACACTTCCTATACCTATCTTTCATTCTTTAGGACTTATTTTAATTTTTGCCGATTTTTAGGTCAGTTTCCGTTATTCGTTGAATATGGCCCTGCAATCACATAGCTGTTTTATTGTTACCATGGCGATGACGTTTTCAAATTCTTTATTGATAACACATGTAGCCTGTATTTGTGTCAGAACAGTACAAACTTCACTAAAAATGTTATCTAAACACAGAATTTTTAGATTTAATATGAATTTAAGGTGCGTGCAACATCACCATGGCAACAACAAAACAGCTATGTGATGGCAGGAGCAATTTCAACGAATCACGGACACTGACCTAAAAATCCGGATAAATTAAAATAAGTCCTAAACTATGAAAGATAGGTATAGGAAGTGTTACATGTGAAATGTGGAGAATTTAATTATCTATGAGATCCCGTAATAAAATTATA
>JARJEB010000896.1:0-11218 GCA_030264535.1 Liometoxenus newtonarum
TTTAATACGTTTTACCGGCATTTTGTACCGGTAAAAGAGTTACCGGTAATTACCTGTATTAATAAAACAATAAATAAATATATAATTTTAATGCAAACGGTTTTTAATAATTTTTACTGGTATTTTTTTACCGGTAAAAGAGGTACAGCAAATTACCGGTATTAATTAAACAATAAATAAATATATAGTTTTAATGCAAACGATTTTTAATATTTTTACCGGTATTTTTTTACCGGTAAAAGAGTAACCGGTAATTACCGGTTTTAATTAAACAATACCGTTATTTGTAGCAGAAACGTTATTATTTTTTCGTTAGTACCGGAATCGATATCATTCTGTATATATTTTCCATATTATAAGTAAAAAATGAAAGATTACCATTAGGATTGGCATTATCATTGGCGTTATGTGGCTGTAGCTGTAGTTGGGATGGATGATTTAGTTGGCTGTTGTGTTGTTGACTCTGGGATTTGTCTATGACATTATCATAGACCTGCTCCATTGTTATCGGTTCAATGATAGTCATCGTCTGCATACGTACACATACACATTAGTTCCAACCAATTGACTCCATAATATTAATATTTTTCAACTTCGCGTACCAAGCAGCGCACCAAAATTATAATATAAAATACGAACGAGATGATAAAAGATAAAACTTCACATAGTACAACAGGTGTGTGATATCCAAACTAACTTTATACAAAGTTAAGGTCTTTTTTCCTACCACTGTATTTAAACAACAAAATTTGCACTTTTAGTGGAAAACTGGAAAACTGGAAAAAACAACGAAACATTTTCATAAACACGTGAATAACATTTACTTATCGGCAAATTACTTTCATTTACATATTTCCGTAATTGTTTGTTAAATAATTCGTTTAGCAATTAAATAAATTAAGGAATAACTTAGAAAAGTTATATTTTTGAATTTAATTTATGATCATCATTTTTTCACTGTGTAAATACTGAAAAGGTGATTATTCGAAGACGACACGTGGAATGTTTAAGAATTACTATTAAAATTCTTCATGATACACACGAATTAATAAGTAATGAAATAAAAATCGAGAACACAATGTCATATTACGATACGTTCACCTATTAAGTAAGCTAAGCTTACTAAAAGTATTTCACCTTAACATTATTTGTTTTGTTTTGTTTATATTCCAAAATGTCTGTCTTATTTGTTAAATAAGCAAAGCAAGCAAATGGCAAACATTTAAACAAATAAATTCACGCAACTCGCATTGCTTACTTCGTCATTTGCTCAGCTCACTGACAAACAAAAAGTACAAAGTAAAACGTAACAAAACGTGTAAATACGTAAATTTATTGATGCAATTAATATACAGGGTGGGTATATATTCGTGAATTAACTTCTGGTGGACAATTCTGGCTTGGCCTTCGTTTGCACTCAGGAGGCCATAGAAATTACGAATTTCTACGAAGAAATTAGAAGTTTGGTCGAAATGCTTCCATCTCGGCTTCCATTAAAAATTAAAAAACATTATTTACTTCAAGAGAACAACAAACACTGTTTTGAACATTTATAAAACCCGATTTCGTATGTAATAAAACGTAATCGGCTTCTTTGACATTTACTCTTTTGATTGATCATCTTCAGTTACGAAGTTTATTATGTAGGGGAAGTGCATGTGATACCTCTCCACTACAACGTTGCCATATGTACCGTACCATTTCTTCTGTTGGCTCCTGAAGGTTCATGAGGGCCAATCCAACATTTTCGCATAAATATTTTCTTTTCAGAATAGTCCAAAGAAGAACACTACAAGAAGCTAATCCACGAATTTATACACACCCTGTATAAGTAAGTATTTATGTTTCATTAAAAAGAAAAACAAAAGAGTTACTTCAACAGAACAACACAGTTTTGAACATTTATAAAACCCAATTTCGTATATAATAAAACGTAATCGGATTTTTTGACATTAATAAAGCATGGTTCATGATTGACATAACATAGACATGGAACATAACCTACAAAGTAGAAACATACAAAATGCTATACTACGGTTCACAATGACACGTAAAATAACATAGCCGTAGTATTAGGCATTCTAAGATTACGTCACAAACGTCAAAATATTGATCGTGGAGGAAAAACATTTTGCATGTTTCTACCTCGCAGGTTATGTTCTATGTCTATCTCATGTCTAAGTTATGTCAATCATGAACCATGCATTACTATGTTTTGATTGATCATTCTTAGTTACGAAATTTATTATGTAGGGGAAGTGCATGTGATACCCCTCCATTACAACGTTGCCATATGTACCGTACCATTTCTTTTATTGGCTCCTGAAGGCTCATGAGGGCCAATCCAACATTTTCGTATAAACATTTTCTCTTCAGAATAGTCCAAAGAAGAACACTACCAGAAGCTAATTCACGAATTTGCACACACCCTGTATAAATAAGTATTTATGTTAAAGATGTTTAAAGTTAGATAAACACTTAACGATAAAAAGTTTGAAAACTTTATCGCGAATTTTTGATTGTTGATGTTTTGCTTCATTTGGAAAAAGTTTGCAAACGGAACGATTTGGTTATTTTTCTTTGCCTTTCCTGTTTCCCGTTCATAGTAGTTTCTTTTCTCTTTTGTAACTTTATGTTATATTTACGTTTGCAAGTAAGTAGTGATTATTTTTCTAACTGCAAGTTATTTTCGCGACATCAATTTATGTTGTACGTTTTCAGATTTTTAAAACTTTTTGCTTAAATATTCATGAACTTTTCGAATAAAGCAAGTTATTAAATTCAACTATATTGAATCGAATGTAATCGAAAATTCCTCCTCTGATAAAGTCCGATAGTGTCGCGGGGCCTGCGTATGTATGAAACGAGCTCGAGCAAATTTGCATTTATCAATAATAAGTATTGGTACAAATATAGGCAAGAGTTTTATAATAGTCTTGCTGTATTTTTAATTTCCATAGAATTTTCTATAGAAAACGCTGTAACATGTTGATTTTTAAGTTCCACTTTCCACTACAAGACTTTTTGCATATTTTTTTTTGTGGCTAAAAACTTGAGACCAGTTCTGTATGAATGTTGTAATAAAATGTTGATTATACGAAGCAGCAGAAATTAAAGACCCGTCCAATTAATGTGATGATAAGATAAACGCAAATTGTTTCATTAACTCACATATTTTCTCTTTTTACTTTTTATTGACACATCATTGACTGTTACATAGCCACATAATGGGTATTCGTGTAATATTATCATTTTTTAATTAAATTATAGGTTTAAACTTCTCAAACTGGAAATTAATTAACACTTGCGCTATCAAGTTATGCAAAATATTTGTCAATTCAACTCAAATTGAGTGATTAATTGCGGTGACAATGAAAATATTTTAGTACACAGCTCACTATTATTGTCGCGTTAATAACATTATTATAAGTGAATATGAAACAATGTCAAACATTGTCAAATTGTCAACAAATCACGAAATATATTGAATGAATAGCAACAATTCGGTTCCACAATAAATCCAGTTGAATGTACACATACAGGACGATGTTATCTGATTAGTAATCATTTGACGGTAGCTGCGGTGTTGAAGTTGAAAACGCTTTGCCGCTAGCACCGAGCACTACTTAGCAGCTCAGCGCTGACTGATTAACTGATTTGTGTGGCTGCCGTTGTGCCTGTGTCCTCGTCCTGCCTGATGTTGATTTGTTGATCAAGCCGCAAACCGGTGAACCTCTCTCTCTCTCTCTGTATGCAACATGCACCAGAGTACCAGACACAGGACAGGAATGAACAGACACATAACTTGAACGTAAATCAATTCAACTCAACAATGCTCATCCGAGTTGAGAACTGATGACCTGATCTGATCCTTGATGAAGACTGTCATATTGAAGATTGATTGATAGGATATGACGAGTTTTTTTTTTGTATATATGGACGATCAAATCAAAAAATATAATCTCTGTATCGGAATTAAAGCACTCCAACGAGCATATAGGTATTTATAACTAATTGAGAAAAGAAAGTTACGAAAAATATATACCAGGTGGTGAGTCTTTTCGCTGGACATTCTGATTTTACATGTAAAACATTAGATTTACAACAATTCTAGAATTTGCATATTCGCATAGTGAAAATTGTGTTATTAATATGATGTCATAGAACAAGTAAAAATTGAAAATATTTAATAAAAATGAATATTTTCAAAACAAATAAAATGCCAAGATGAAGCAAGGTTCTAATATAAGACTAATACTTGAGACAATATCTCGCTTAATGACGCTTATCCTTGCAAATCCTGTTTAAAGAAACAACGAAAATATCTAGCTAGGTAACTCAATCGTCGATGCCATCCACAGACACGTGTTTCGCTCTACTTGGAGCTCGTCAGTGTGGAGAAGACATCGACAATCGAACCATCTAGCCGACAGCGTCAGCGATTTTAAAACAAATATAGAGTCGGCTAGGTGGTTCGATTGACGATGCCTTCTCCACACTGACGAGCTCCAAGTAGAGCGAAACACGTGTCTGTGGATGGCATCGACGATCGAGTTACCTAGCTAGATATTTTCGTTGTTTCTTTAAACACGATTTGCAAGGATAAACGTCATTAAGCGAGATATTGTCTCAAGTATTAGTCATGTATATTTTCAATTGGAATCTGGTTTTAATCCCGAACTGGAAAGTTACCTGGCGATTATAAGCCAATTTGTATCCACCCTGTATTTAAGTAGGTTCAAGTGCTTTCTAAGTAACATTAAAGAATTTTACTATCCTGAATTCCTGCCTGAGGATCCAGACATTTTTCTAGCCTAATAGGCCACCTGTTGCGATTTTACCGATTTTCCAGCCGAAGATGTGCTTTCTTTTCAGTTTGAGCATGAACTTATACATCGAAGGACCACGTTTTTAAATTTTCAATTTGAAATAATTTCAGAGTTCTTGTTAATCAATTATGAAAAAAGTTTCGACTTACCTTTGTTAACATCATTTTTCTTGTAAGAGTGCGGTCGGCCGACACTCGACCGATGAATTTGATCGAATAGTAAGCTGGGGGAGCACCCCATAGATATGAAATAACCGTCACAACCGTATATCCGAGAGATGTGTATCTTTTGTTAATAAATTCACGAATTACCGAATTTCCACAACCATGCACAATATTTATATACGATGTGTAGAAACATGTGGGACCTTTTTCAGCTGAGTATTGCTAATTCATCAAACAAACTTACACGCGATGATCAAACGAATTACGAACACATCTCAAGTCTAGATCCTCGATTGTTATAATATAACTGTAAGTGATGGAACGTTGTAAGTATTTTTAGGATCTGCAACATCCGTGACCGTCTCAGAAACCTCAAATCAATTAATTGTATTTATTTTTCACCCATGAAAACTGTTACAGAATATTATAATTTAAAAACAAAGCAAAACAATGATAGAAGTTTAATTGTTTTGTTGACTAAAAAACGGAGAAATTTTTTTCTTCAGTACCTATATTTTTATTATTTTGTATTTTCCACTTAAATTTCACTTGTTTTTGGATTTTTCCAGTTTAATTAAGTCTCACAATTAATTTAATTTAAGTCTATTCGAATATTTTCTGTTATTTTTCAAACGTTTCTGATGGTTTCTTATTTTCGTAGTTTGCTGTGAATTTATTTGAATTGAATTTGTTCTCAATAAAACGATTCAAAAAAAGATGTCTCACGGCAAATTACTTCCTCGATGTTTTGCCAGCGAACGACACAGACGTCGGCGGCAGATACAATTGCCTTCTGCCTGCCTGTTGATTCTCTAGGAAGGCAGCATAACGACGTCCTCACCGTCGCCTTTGAAAAACACGTCGGAAAGGCGGGCTTGCGCGCTTCGTTGATCATATATCGACGCCGTCGGCGCGTTTACTTGGAGTTTTCATTTTCATTTCGGACAGAACAATATACGGAAACCGTTCAGAACGAAAAGGGAAAAGGAAAAGGTCCGGCGGCAAAACAAGGAAAATCAATATTGGATCATAGAATAAACGTTATTAATAGCTAATTATACTTAAAAGATTACTATTAGTGTATTATAGTCCTTAGCATAATTAACCCTAGGCTTTGGCACTTCTGACATTTTAATTTTCGAAATGGAAATACTTATAAAAAATCTTGACTAAATGCTAAAACACCCTATAATAACATATAATTGATTCATTACTGACACAATTAGGCTTTATTTGAATATTTTTATGTTTCTTTTTTGTTTTTAGTTGAGGGAGGAATCGAAGTTTGAATGTGTATTTTCTTCATTTTACAATTTCACTATAGGCAACCAAACATACTTCGAAATTTAAATTTGCCTGACGTCCATTCCAGCAGGACAAAAGTCAGAATCAGAAAACGAAAATAGAAACTATTAAAGTTAACTACAACGAGTTTCTAAAAAAGATAAAATGGGTACGGCTACGGCGTGGTATCTGGTAGGTCAATGCCCAAAAGTACTTACATTATCATTTATTGTTCGCGTCCCGTAACGATTCGCTCATGGCAATCGCAAAATATGTCGTAGCACTGGTTAAATATGAAACAGTAGCCTTTTAATGTTTTGTTACCTTTGAATTCTTCATGAATTTTTCCACACCATGTAAAAGTCATCTGCAAATGAAATTTTACGGCTTTACCTTTAGGTATATTGATTAGATTGCAATAGAATCTATAAATATATACCATTAAGATCAAGCACAAAATTACAAGTACTCCCTTCATTTCTGTTTTATGAACTGATTTCTGGTGAAGTTATACATTTTCTGTCTATATTCACTATCGATAATAGTCATTTATTGTTGTAACACGAAACCCTTTGCTTTTCCTATTCTATAACTTTCTAAGTAGCAATTTGATAACTTGTAATTCTAAACGATTCGTGATTTGAAAATACCACTGTAATAGCAAAACATTTACGAATCGGTATGCAGGTAATAAACGAAAACAACTCATATTAACAATTTAGGTTCTTTTTCGAATTGAAAAATTTAAATAAAAATTATCATTTTTAAAAATCCCTAAGAAGCAATTAAAATGTGGCAACTGGCAACACGGTTATTGTAATGATTGATTTCGATATGCCACGGTATAGCACTCCGAGTAACTCTCAACTACTCAACGTAGATCTAAACTCTCTGATTAAAATCGAGTAATCCAATTCCTCCAATTCATTCAAACATTTGTCTCCAACATCAAGTTAGTCGCGCTCTCTCCATCACGTATGCTGACAATGACAAGTCAGATTGATTTAAGGAATTGCCTTTGATAAAGATGTTTTAAGTCACTTAGAGAGCAAATTCAAGAAAATTTTCCTGGCCAGCGTAACGTATTAAATTATTGTCTTTAATTAAAAAATTTGATTTTACATACGATCCGAAGGAATAAGCATTCTTAAAACTTAAAACCGAATAACATATTATTCGCTTCACACATGCAAATAAAATACCTATAAAAAAAGTCTTTTTCTAATGTTTCTATTATATTATCATTTAGCATATACCTATATATTTTGCCATTTACATTTTGTCAACTTTATAAACCTTATAATGACCCTAAAGTAAACCAACAGAAAAAATCGGTGCGTTAACGTTCCGACCATAACCACTATGATATTTTTACTCTTTTATGAACGTCCATGTGCCTGCGCAGCCCCGATGCCTCGGTGAATCGCCGATCGCACTGTTCGCATTGGTGCGGTTTTACTCCGTTATGTATCATAATGTGCCTGCGCAGGGACGCTGCCCGGGTGAATCGCCGATCGCACTGTTAGCATTTGTGCGGTTTTACTCCGTTATGTATGTTCATGTGACTGCGGAGGTTCTCTGCCCAGCTGAATAGCCGATCGCATTGTTCGCATTTGTGCGGCTTTACTACGTTATGTATGTTCATGTGACTGCGGAGGTTCACTGCCTGGGTGAATCGTCGATCGCATTGTTCGCATTCGGGCGAACACTGCATACATACATGGACATACATAACTCCGTTATGTATATCCATGTGGCTGCGGAGGCTCGATGCCATAGTGAATCGCCGATCGCGTTGTTCGCATTTGTGCGGTTTTACTCCGCTATGTATGTTCATGTGACTGCGGAGGTTCACTGCCTGGGTGAATCGTCGATCGCATTGTTCGCATTGGTGCGAACACTACATACATACATGGACATACATATCCCCGTTATGTATGTCCCTGCGGCTGCGGCCGCTCGATGCCTTAGTCAATCGTCGACCGCATTGTTCGCATTTGTGCGGTTTTACTCCGTTATGAATGTTCATGTGACTGCGGAGGTTCTCTGCCTGGCTGAATCGCCGATCGCATTGTTCGCATTTGTGCGGCTTTACTCCGTTATGCATGTTCATATGCGTGCGGAAGTTCGACAGGGCAGAAAAGCTACTTTTAGATATTAAGCATGTGAACGGGTTTGCACCAGCATGCAGCAAAATAAAATAAATAAGTAAAACTAGACGTTACTAAATTGATTAACTTTTAGATATGTATGGTCAATATCTAAAAGCTAATCAAATGTCGCCGACCATTTCTATTCAGACCGTATATAAAAACCTTGATAATAATCTAATAATTTTATACTAGTACGCACGTACCTACATAAGTTGAAAAATAGTAGATTACATCTAACTTTTAGAGAAGCAGAAATGGCAATCTCAAATTTAAACGCGTGAAATCTGGCTGTAAAACTCAAAGCATTCTATTCAGAGGTAAAGTCACAACTGCGGATACTTTAACTTTTCTAACTGTCTCTGCCGATGCGCATTAAATCAGTATTTCGTTTCCTCCAATACACAGGCGCACAAAATCCAAACGAGAAATTTGGATTTTGTGCGCCTGTGTGTTGGAGGAAACGAAATACTGATTTAATGCGCATCGGCAGAGCCAGTTAGAAAAGTTAAAGTATGCGCAGTTGTGACTTTACCGCCAGATTTCACGCGTTTAAATTTGAGATTGCCATTTCTGCTTCTCTAAAAGTTACGCTTTCCATAGTGGTCGGCGAAAAAGATCATTTCGCATAGAATCGTGTGTTTTCTTTATTATTTCAATTATTAGCGGTCATAATTGACCGTTTGATGTTCTGAAAATTATACAGGGCACTAAAAAGATAACAAGGAATTTATTTTTCACTGAATTTTGCCCAAATTATCACTGCAAGTACGATTTTCAAATTAAAAATCCAATTTAGAATTAACAATTTCCAATTTGAAAAGAGTCAGGCTTTCGGCAACACTGTGGTGAATGTAATCCAAAAAGAATTTTTCAAAAAGTCGCACTCACGCAATCTTCTAAAAATAAAATACTTTCAACATATTTTATATGCATCCTTATGGGGCCAAATACGTTCATACTGATATTAAATAGATGAAGCCCATTTCTAGAAAAAGGGAGGAGTCAGGTCATGTATCAACGATTATGGAGCTAATTGGAAAAGAGTTTTTTTAATTGCATGCAGTAATTCGGCTATTTTTTTCAAAAAACGAATTAAATTGAAAAGCGAATAAAAACAGTGTTAGTTCGGCAACTCTCCGCAGATGGTCGCATTCCATTTTTGTTTGTTTACAACCCGCCTCGACCCCTCGTTCTACTGTTTGGATTAAGAAAATTATATGTATTTTTGGCTTCCGGCTCCCGTCACATATTCTTATCAAGATTGTTGTTCATTATGAAGCCTGCTCGGAAACCTCATGAAAATGTCTCGGGATGATCTCCTCGCGATGTGAAATGTGAAGTTACGGACCGAACTACGCTCAAATCCGTTCAGAAACCCTTGAGTGCAGAGTGCGCTCACAGGACTAAAAACCGAATTACTCTGCAAAATCGCTCTACCTCGAGAGCGTACTTCCTGAACGCTTTCCTGTGCCGCCAAGGCTCCAATTCCCATAGTGTGAGTTCGTGTTCCCCTTGTGAACGCAAACGAAAATACGAACTCCAACGAATAGAATTGGAACCTTTGATGTGCAGAGGTGTACGTCCCAATTGTAAGGCATAGTGGTCCGGATCAGCTGTTCCGTTAGAAGGTCATCCGTGGGACATGGAACATCTCCATCATTGAACTATATACGAATTGGAAAGGCCCTGCCCGTGTGCGCGGTGCACTAAATTTGTGTCAGGGGCAACAGGGTGAGAGAGTACGATGATTGGTGGGTAATCGTTGCTCTTCGCATGCCGAATGATGGTGAAAGCAATGCGTGGCGATTCTTTTTTGCTCTTAATAGGTTGCCCAAAAAAGAATTTGGAGATTGCGGGCCTATTCCAGTTGCATGATATATGTATATATTTCAATGATCTCCATTGATTTGCGAGCTCATTTTGGCGAGTCTTAAGGCCCCTTACACGGTCAGTAATACTGTCAGTTCTGAAACTGTCAGTATTATCTTCAATCCTTCTTCAATATTTATCAACCTTACAAATGATCCAGATAACCATCAGTATTCTCTTCATGCCATTATTACCTACACAGCGCCGTTTTATGCCTAGCGTAGGCCCTAGGCACTAAACTCTCGTAGGCAGTGACGAACTGGGAATCAGCCTCACGATTGCATATTAGTAAATGCTATATGCGCGAGAACGGTGACCAAAAAGAAGCTCTCAAGTCTCTCAATTTCCAATCTTCGCGCCACACGACTTCATGTAAAATGAATTAAAGTTCGTAGGTCCTCCAATTTTCGTAGGCCCTAGGCATAGTGCCTAATGGATAATACGGACCTGTACCTACACTTTACACGATAAGTAATATTGTCAGTATTTTATAATAATGACAGCATTACTGACCGTGTAAGGGCAATACTGATGGAATGATGACGATACTGACGAATTATCCGGAATCAGGATATTTTGATATTCTTGCATCCACTTGCATTAGTATTTGCCGCACCCCTGGCACACCACCAAACTCTGGGGAATACTGAAAGTATTGCTGATCGTAGGTGAGTTCGGCTTAGAAACTCGAGTGACACTTTTGACCTTAAACGCCCAGAACGTTCGGGTATGACCAAAGGAGTGAAGAGAGCGACGCCGAATCCGTTCGGGCACCGTCAGAGTGGAGTTAATAGATTATTAGGTGTGTATACAGGCGCATATAACCCACATTAATACCACTCGCGAATAATGGAGCTTGACACACTTCCTCTAGAGCAGTGGTTCCACGAAATTAAAACAAAAAATTGATTGAATAACA
>JARJEB010000904.1:0-10492 GCA_030264535.1 Liometoxenus newtonarum
TATTAATACGCTCGGGCTTTACTACACTCGGCTACGCTTCGCTCCGCCTCGTGACGTAAACTTGCCCTCGCGTATAATAGCCTGCATTATGGGCTCATTGAATAATATACTATTATTCATATTAATAAAGCAATTATATTCGAGTAAAGTGTTACCTACGATAATTGCGGAGCAAAATGAATAAATACTAATCTAGGTATATAAATGTACTGTATGGTCAAGGAAAAACTTCACATGCAAACATTTTATTAAAATAAGTATGTTAAGAGCGATATTAAGTATATTTTTTGACACACACGCTTGCGCACATATTCATGTAATGGGCTAATTATTTATTGTTTCAAAATACTCAAATCGCAGGTTTTTACCTACTTACACCAAACACCAAACACCAAGTAGGTGAAATAAATAACGAATGGAACAGGAAACTAATTTTAGGTGATTCAATTTGGATGCTATATAGGTGCGTACAACTTCACATCTTCACATACACATTCAACATAAGCATATTTCTATTTACATTCTTATAACGAAGATATACACGTATAATACACGATTAGAACAATTAACAATCAAAGTAGCAATTAAAAACACCATTTTTATGTATATATTTATAATAGGTATATGAGATGTAGGCTATACAGTGCGTTCTTTTTAAGAATTCTCATAGGGATTTATTAAGTAAAAACTTTAGGACGTTCTCCGACAGTCCAATTTTGTTTTTGTATTGTTTGTTAAATAATGAACAAAATTCCAGTCGAACCGAGCAACTTGTCGAGATAACGAACGGTGCGGGGGTTCCATGTATTAATGGGACGACCTGGTTCGAAACTTAGCAAAATCGGTTGATAACGAAGGGAACTAGGGAACTTTTTGTAGAATATCAAAACAAAAAATAAATAATTTTACGTTATTTTTAAGAAATCTCGCAGGGATTTTAAAGTAAAAACTTTAGGACGGTTCTCCGACAGCAAATTTTAAAAGGCAAAAACACACTATCCATTCGTACAATTTTTGACACATTCCACATTCTGATAGTTGTCTGAATGTGACAGTAACATAAGTGCAATCTTGTTTTTGTATTATTTGTTAATTAAGGAACAAAATTCCAGCCGAACCGAGCAACTTGATGAGATAATGGTACGGGGGTCCAGTACAGTAATGGGACGACCTGGTTCGAAAATGAGGCAAAAACGGTCTATAAAGAAGGGGACTAGGGGACTTTTACTAGAATGTCAAAAAATAAATTTGCAATCAACTGGCAAACAAAAAATAAATTCGTCTAGAAATTTCAATTTTGTTCCCTATTTTATGGTAGGCAGACTAACTAACAACTGCTTGTGCTCAGATTGACACATTCTGATAGTTTGTGACAGTAACATAAGTCCAATTTTGTTTTTGTATTGTTTGTTAAATAATGAACAAAATTGCAGTCGAACCGAGCAACTTCTCGAGGTACGGGGGTTCCGTGTAGTAATGGGACGACCTGGCTCGAAACTGAGCAAAAACGGTCGATAAAGAAGGGAACTTTTACTAGAATGTCAAAACATACAGTTCAATCAACTGGCAAACAAAAAATAACTTCTTCTGTATATTTCAATTTTGTTTCCTATTTTATAGTAAGCAGACTGACTGACAACTGCTTGTGGTCAAAGAATTAAAATAAAAGTGCCAGTTTGGCTGCCTACTATAAAACATTCAAAATATTCGATGCGGTAAAATGAATAACCTAGCTGTAGTAGGTTATGTGTCAGAAAGGTATATGAAAAGTGTGAATGTATTCGGTGAGCTTAATTATTGCGACACTCGCAACACTCGTAAAACGAAACAAATATCAAATAAAAACGACGATAATAATATTAGTATCGCTATTGGTAGTGCACGTAGAGTAGAGATATCCATACATTGATATTATAATACTATTATTGACGACTTTTCCAACTTCTACGTTTATCTCTATCTATATAATAACTATTTCCTTCTATTCCAATGTAACATGTATAGTCAATTTGTATTGGCTTCACATACTGCTTAATACTTATTCAGATTCTTTTTTTATTTCATTTTTATGTTGTTTTCATGTTCTTGTTCCACTCCACGCATATTTGTGTATACTTAGATATTAATACGGACAAGAAGCAACGACAAAAAGACTTAAGAAGCACGAATGATAATAAAAAAAAGGTGAGAGGATGATCGTTCCTATAACGGGAATCAAGTCTTGCGACAGAATTGACGTCATGTAACATTTAACAACAAAACAACAGCTAACAGACCACATGATAAACAAACGCCAACAATAATCGTAATATTTGTAATAAATGACAACGATTTGTGTATAAATCAAAGAAAATCGTCGAATTGTTTTGTTCGTTCTAAGATGATAACTTGGAATATTAATTAATAAGACGAAAAAAATAGAAATGAACAAAGCTGGAAGAATTATATTTAATCAAAGAATGAAGAATTCGCTAGTCATACAATTTGAAATGTAACTTGCAAACTTGTAGGAGTTTGAAAATACTTTCGTATCATATCAGTTCGTATCATTTAGGCAGTTCTTTTTGCAAATTCCTATTCTATGAACGTAGGGATTTTATTTCCAAAAAGAGTTCATACCATTTTTCTCAGCCCCGCATATTGATTTACAGCCAAAAGATAAAAATGGGCGACGTTGGGAAAAATCAAAAAAACTACACGCACACATTCGAGTCCGGCTAGTGTGTACATAGGTATCGCCTGAGACACAACGCGCGAGTGTTCAAATCACATCACATACAGAGAGTTTATTTTACCATCGAACATAGCATGTAACGTACGCAATGTTCGCAACTAAAATAAACGAGTCAAACTCATAGCAATGGCGATGCACGATCAAAGTAATTAATTTTTATGATCATGTCGTTACTATCAGTAGTGTCAGTTGTCTATTTTGTTCCTGGCCATATTTGAATTGATTATTCAGAAATTGTTCATCAATCATTAACTTGTGCCTCTTTCAAATAACTCACACAACTTTGAATCTCGATTCAACACGGTTTCCAATAATCGTCAATATAGCTCTCACTCTGATGCGCTGACTTATATCGTGGTGTTTCATCGTCCGGCTTACATACCCACACTCTTCCCGCCCGTCGGTGTGTCTATAGCAATACAAATTCTCTCCCCACTGCCATTACTTTGACTCATCTATTTTAGCTGCAAACTTAGGATATGCTATGTTAGACGGTAAAATAAACGCACGGTATATAGGGAGACGGCTGTCTCATAGTTCAATTGGTAGAACTATGCACTAAATATGCAGAAGGTTCTGGGTTCGACTCCCAGTGAGAGGGAGAATTTATCCTATAAATATTAATATATCAATTAGCAATATGAATGAAAAATTTGTCACTGTGAGTAAACGCTCTCCTAAATTTGCTTCATTTCTTAATAGTTCCGATTTTAGTATGTTTTGCGGTTTAGAAATTGGCCGACGCTGGGTAAAATCAAAAAAACTACATGCACACATTCGAGTCCGGCTAGTGTATACATAGGTGATACTCAACGCGCGAGTGTTCAAATAATATCACATTTATAGGAAAGATTCTCTCTTGATAATTCAACGTTAATACAACGGCTCTCTCCTAGTTCAATTGGTAGAACTATGCACTAAATATGCAGAAGATTCTCTGGGTTCGACTCGCAGTGAGAGGGAGAATTTTTACTACAAATATTAAACAATTAATAATATGAATGAAATATTTGTACCTGGGAGTAAAAGCCTTCCTAAATTTACTTCAATTCTTATTTCGTACTCAATCTCATTTCAACTTTCCGATCAAAATAAAAACGAAATAAATCGACCGGTAAATAATCGGGACCTTTCCTGGGGTTAAAATATAATGTTCCATATAACTGTTCCAATATTGATTATAGCATAAAACTATCAATAATAATTTCAGACACCGTATCCAGTTTCCTACAACGTTTGGAAGATATTTTCTACCATTTCAACAATCCCCAAAACAATCAAAAACGAAGAACAGAATAACATTCGTAATTGTCAAGTGAAACTTTAGATGAAGAATAATAAACGTCGAAGTGGAAATTGATGTTAAAGCTATAGGATGCCGTCACCGTATTTAAATAAATAGCTACAGGTTCAAACTGCACTGCACAACTTTCCAACCAAGTAATGGAAGTCGAGGAAAACCGATTGTAATCTGAAAGTAGAAACTGTGTAGAAATTAGATGACATAAAAATGTGCTCAATATCAATCATTTACGTGGCTTAGGTTGACGTCACACGTAAAAAAATTTCCGAGTGAGACCACCTTGTCCGCTCTATCCACCTGGGTTGAGGTGAATCACAAAATTCATTGACAAAATTACTAATGTTGCTTGATTGCAGAGTCAAATGGTTGAACGAGAGGTTACACATCAACGAGGACGCCGAACTATCTCAAAACGTATGCAACCCAAACAACAATTGCCTATTACTGCATTGAATATATAACGAGAAAGAAGGAGATGTAGGTATATATATCACACTGTTTTATAATGAAATCAGTGTAACAATTGTGTATTTGTATATAGCCTTATGCAACTGCGCTAGCACAAATTTTGTTGCATAAAATATACACAACATAGTGGGTGTAGAAAAGAAACAATAAAACAAAGTTCAGTGATGTGCGATTGTTGTCCAGTCCTCGCAGGATCAACTATGCAATAATGTGATATTTTTAAAAACTAAAATTCTTGTTGAACGTTTGTATTTCTCTCGATTCTAATAATTTTAAACGAAATAAATAACTATTGTCATCGTTTTAATATATTACGTGTACAGTTTATACACCATGCATGACAAATCTATTAACTATGAAGCTTTAAAAGAAACATAAAAATACATGTTTTTCTATTAACATTTACATTCGGGTCCGTACACCGAAAAATAAACAAAAAACTTAATAGATTTCAGGCAATTTAATTTATTTTATGTGTTTTTATTTAATACCTTGAAAAGTTTTGGTTTTGTTTATTTATAACTAATTAACGCGCAACTTTCCGATCATATTCACTACGATTTCGTGGAACCGTGAAACTAATTTTGATCGGAAAGTCGAAATGACATTGATTACATACATTTTAACCACTAACATTCTATACAATTTCCAATTTCCGATCAAAGTTAGTTAGTTGTACTTTCACGAAGTCGTAGTGTGTATGATCGGAAAATTGTGCGGTGCGAATCCGTAGCGATTTATTTCATATTCAAAATAAATTAACAAAATTATGCGGTGCGAACCCAGAACCCGTAGCGATTTATTTGATTCGATGACGTTCAACGTCATGTTCAATAGAGTTTTCTAGAACACACTGGACCCGAAAGCCGAGTTTGAAATTTTGACCGAAAACACATCTTTCCTTTTCCATATATTTTCTGTATGGTGGTAGTCATAGCAAAAAAGTTTAATTTTGAGCATGCAAACCCCCAACTCGGGATTATATGATTCAAAATTTTTAAATTTTATTAACACTATCTCGGTCCGTACTTTATTGCATAAAAAGTAAAACAGAATTGTAAAATCCCGTAATCCCGATAGATTTTTCAGAATTTAACGCAAAAGTTATCTATCTAACTGTAATAGCTTGAAAGATGAGTGGGACCAAACCCCACCAAAGCCATAAAATAACCTTTTTGAGTACCGAGTCGGAAAGTTCCCCAAAACCAAAAAAATAATCCACACATTTTATAAATTTTATCCGCGACGACCAAGTAAAAGAACCATTATTAGGTGTGTATGGAGGCGCATATAACCCACATTAATACCACTCGCGAATGATGGAGGTTGACACACATCAATAATAGGTCATTATTCCACTAGAGATTTACTTTACGTCAAGCACAGCTCTGCGCTGCATTCAATAATGATATGTGACACACGGGCTGCATCTAAAACGTCAACTAAAACGTCATCTAGGATTATGTGTTGAATTCCATGGTTGAATTTTTAAGTTAAAAA
Source organism: Liometoxenus newtonarum (assembly GCA_030264535.1). Lineage (NCBI taxonomy): Eukaryota > Metazoa > Arthropoda > Insecta > Coleoptera > Staphylinidae > Liometoxenus > Liometoxenus newtonarum. The sequence goes on from JARJEB010000904.1 coordinate 6,006, forward strand.
GCCAAATTAAATTTTGTCGTCGCAGATAAAGCATAGTATTCAAAACGCGTATAATAGCCTCCATATGCGCTCATTGAATAATATACTATTAACATAAACTATAATAATAATAAACAGGTTGGATTTTAATGAAGTGTACAGGTACACGAGCGTTACCGACAAAAATATGGGGAAAAAAAGAAAATGAGCTTTTTTAGAATTATATCTATCCACTATTCATTTTTATAAAAGAGAGTTCATCCCCCTTTTCCTTTACGATTACGAAGATCACATCCAACACACCCCCTGGTTCACGCATTTCGCTGTTCTCTGCTATACTTCAATCTCATCTCAGCTCGGTTCTCACTTCTCAGTGTTTGATTATATTTAGCCGACTACCCGGAGCCATATTTTTTGGGAAAGAAAAAGTTGTACATCACTTGTAAGGTTAGCGTTAGGACCAACTTCAGGTAGATACCACAAACAACATTCACTCAATTCAGCAATGAAAAGAAACAAAATAATGTATATTGCAAGAAATGATGCAAAGTAAACAATAATTTTAGATAAAACTATACTTTTGCAGTCGCTTTGAAAAAATATAATTAATTTAAATAAAATTAATAACTTTATTAAGGTATTTATTGTGATGATAATCTTATTGGAACATTCAGTATGCATTTGATGAGATTGAATGATGGAAAAGAAAAGGCTAAAACCTCACAAATTATAAAATAGAATCGAAAAGTGCTGCGTAAGTAACCGAAATAAGATTTTTTTTCTTTAACTTCATGCATCATCGTTGAGCCTGCTGCCTGAGCCACTTGTTAGTGCCTTCGCTATATTTTTTTCATGCTTCTTACCTTATTTCTTAATTTTGTTTCTTGTCTAATCTATTTTTATTAAAAATGATGCCGAAATTGTTAATATTTCAGACCAGTGAAAGAAAGCAATGGTTGAAATGATGTTATGAAATAATAAGGGAAGCAAGACTTGATCAAATTCAAATCTGTTATGAACATTTTTTTAAAACTAAAGCCGTTTCTTGAAATAAACGATTAACAAATAATGCCAATGATCGGTCGATTGAAGTTTTGAACGAAGCAAAGCATGCTACATGTATAAAGAACGAAAGTAACGAACTAAACGAAGAAATGATTCCAACTTCAACATGGTTGTATCGTTGTATGTACCTTCAAGTTCGATTTAGTTTGTGGGCTGGTTTCATAGTAACGAGAAATGAACGAACGCCAAAGCGTTCTGACGTTCTGAGTTTGAACGCATAAACACGAAGCAAACGACAGACGGACTGAATGAGAAAACGTTCTGCGGCTTCATTTCCAAAACGCCTATATATACCTATATATCCTTTGAGTAATGGTTTTTTAAACGCTCCGAAGTTAATTTTCTAAAATTCCTTTACCACCAAACCCAACTGCAACAAGCTAACTCACATACAGAACAGAAACAACCATCACGAAATGTCCATCGACCAACAGAGGCGGATTTAAGTTCAAACCGCATGAAATTCAAAAACAAAACTTCTGGTCTTGTCGCAATTTCTAATGATGATAAAACAACTAGTTTGTTTATAAGTTATCAGTTGAATTCAAACTTACTTAGTTCATGTTTAAGGCTTGGGTGTTGGGCGCCAATTGTGAAATATAATCCAATTTTAGTGTGCTGGATACATTTAATCCAAATTTAATTAAAATCGCACTAACTTTTCTTGTACTGCCAACAATTATTATAGAATTGATATTGTTTTAAGTGTTTGTTTATAGATTTACGCTTCTTCAAGTTGAAAACCAGGGAGCAGACGAATTTAAAAACCTCTCCTCTTTTTATTTCTTCTTCTTGCCTGTCTCTTTGCTCGGCAATGTGCAAGCTACATTCGCGAAGTTGTTGAGTTGACGATGGCCGAACTGTTCCTCGACGTTAGTTAGTTGAACGGCAAGAAGAAGAAGTTCGTCTGTTCGCTCTCGGAAGAAAAACGTGAAACGTAAGAAAATACTTCTTCCTTCGTCGTTCTAAAGCGAAAAACAATTCAAGCAAACTTTCGTTATTCAAAACTGGCAAGTCTTCATGAACGTATCCTCTTTCCCTTTAAATTGCCAAGAACTTTCCATGGGTGGATTATCCTATTGTAGGCGCACTTTTCTCATTTTATGTTAAGTACGTTTATGATAATGAAGAAAATATTTGAGCACTTATTGAGCACTAAACGCTTAAAAACTTTAGGTGTTTGCGTTGTTGGTTGGTTCGAATTAGATCGGTTTTCGATTCTTGTCTCACGCACAAAAATATACCTGCCATTAATTTTTTTATTTCACCTTTACATTGCAAATAACGAAAACTATTCAATGTGTATGTTATCAAGGGTCAATTCTATGGCACATGTGTCCATGCGTATATAGTTATAGAGAATAGCCGGACGTCGTCGTCTCGTTTTCAAATCAACCAGCTTCGCGAGTTAAGTAAAGAGGACTGACTTGACTGAGTCTAACCGTAGCTGGTCGCTGCATTCCAAAGAACCTCTCCTTGCCCCGTTCTTTAGTTCGAAAGAACTAACCTGCTGAGTGTATGTATGTATATATGTATGTACTTACCTGTGTATATGCATGCGCGCTAATATACAAACTCTCGAAGAGACGAAGAAGGAAGAACGTGGTACACCTCTGTGTATACCACTCTCTTCAATTCAACATTAGTGCTCAAGCATCAGCATCGTAGCATGGATGGTACTTACCACCATACACATTCGGATGAGGATCGAGAATCTGAAACCTTTGCTTTGCTGCTTTGCCCAGGTTCAGCTTAGTATGTTCTTCGACTGGACTTGGCTGGTTGCGAACAGTGTTGATCGAAAGAGCAAACGATCAAGCTTGAAAGAAGGAAAGAAAATATGTTGTGAAAAGAGCTGGTTCCTGGTTGAACAGGTAGATATGTGATACAGCGCGAATGGAATAGAGATAGGATGACCCCACTGGCTTGATATTGTCTTTTCTTCTTCTTGAAGGCTGTGCTGTAGTGTGCGATGACCATACGACCATGCATGCGTTGGGTTGAGCATAGAAATAATTACTTAAAAACTATAGCATGTTCTACTAAACTCAAGCAAACTCATCCATCACATCACAAGTTAAATCATAATTGACTCGCTTCGCTCGCGCTTGTTATTTCTTACAATCTTAGATCGACAGATTTTTATTCATTCTTTATTATGACGCCTAAACATTCTATTTCTGCAAGACTAAAAATTTTCAGTTCAAACTATTGGAACCCCCGGTAATAAAAAAAGGTTGGGGATTAATTACACACATGGTTATATACATATACAGTGTGTCCTCGGAAGGACCAAACCAGAAGAAAAAAAATTTTTTTTCAGAAAAAAAACTTCCTCGGTAAGTTTTCCTGCTTGATTTCCAACTTTCAAATCCAAACCCCTAAATTGTCAAATTATTTTAAAAAAATTCAACTCATATATTACCAATTTTCGGGAAAACCGGAAGCACATAAAATATTCTAAATTCCTCTAAGACTTTGTTAGCAGAATTTTAAATTCGCATCTTGAATTGTTTATAAGATTAATTAGAATTAGAACAAAAAGTTCTATGATGAATAATTTTTCGTAAAAAAATAACAGGCACCAAATTCTGCAAATTTTTGCTAATAATTGCATAATTTGCCATAGCGGGACATTATTTACCTTCGGGAAGAAGCACATATCTTTCCTAAACCTATACACACCTTCGGTATATGGCCGGAAAGGAAAATATAGAGACTTTAGGGGTTTGCTCCGAATGCTTTTTGTTTGAAAAATAAAACTACAAAGTGTTCTGCTCTTGAATAGTCCAAGACATACTGTATACCTACAACATATTATCATGATATGAAGTGAAAAAGCAAACAGGATTAAATTTTCTGTTATGTTACTGCAATTTTGATGCGAAGATTTTAAGCTGAAAGCCTCCATGCAATATGCATATTAATAAATGTGTTATAATTATGGAATGCAAATTGTCGAGTGTGCTTATTACAGATCTGGCGGTAGAGCTAGTAAATTATCTGGAATAACATTCAGCAAAATCATGATGGTTGGATGGCGTGAATAGAATTATTTATCATCCTTGCAGATAATAATACCACATTATATAATTTTTGAGTGTGTAGGTTCTTTATGTGTTTTATTTGGTAGGAGAAATTAACTCTTTGGACAGGGATCGAACTCGAACGCCGAACAAATTGGCGCCCAACGTGGGGCGCCACTATATAATCGTATATTACTATTAAAGAAATTTGTAATACTAGGAGTGACATCTGGTCAGATTATATACATACATAGAAACATAGTGACGAGTAAGGTCTGGATGTTTTATATATAATTTTATCCGCGACGACCAAGTAAAACAACCATTATCAGGTGTGTACGCAGACACATATAACCCACATTAATATCATTCGCGAATAATGTAGCTTGACACACGTCAATAATAGGTCATTATTCC
>JARJEB010000929.1:0-16505 GCA_030264535.1 Liometoxenus newtonarum
ACTTGCAAAAAATATCGGTACAGATACCTAAAAATTATTAAAATATTTATTGTATGCTCGAATTATACTTTGCTTTTCGCATCCTGTATTTTAGCATCCCGTGATTTAATTTGAAAGTGCTTTTGCAGCCATCGTACTAAACATTTTTCTATTTAGTTTATATCTTTTATTTTATTTATCTATATTTTTGCAACAAAAAAAATTGTCCATTCTGCAGTTGACGTGTTAATATGTCAGATAAATCTAGACCAGACCACGTAAAGCGTTGGCGATTTAGAGCTTCCTCTGGTAAATTGCTTAAATGCGCTTGGAGCCATCAGCGCACCAAGTTCGCCATATATTCGCACTTTATTCCAACAAAAGTGAATATACGTAGAACGGACAATGAAAAATTGTTTAATATGAAAATACCAAAGTAGAATGCAATGGGCCGCAGGTATTAAAATATCGTTTTGTCTACATGCATATATCACGTGTAATTGAAACTATTTCGGGGAGGAATTTCTAGTTTTGAGATTTACCAGTTGAATTTTATGACCGTAATAGATGCAGTAATAAAGCTTTGGACCTTGTTTCAGATGAGTCTCTCCGACAGCAGGAAAGTGATCTTGAGGTCGGTCACTCTGCGGACGAGTGGATTATACCGATGTGAGGTTTCAGCGGAAGCCCCGTCTTTTGCCTCTGCACAAAGCGAAGCACGAATGGAAGTTGTGTGTAAGTCACTTTTCAATTTAATAGATGTCGCTCAACATATATGTAGATTTCTGTATTTTTTCCGTAGTCATGAAAGCTAGGTCCATTTATTGTGTGGTCGTGGTTGAAACAAGAACTGGATCAATACCTGCAAAGTTCATCTGCTATCAAAAGTGTTCAGAAAATTTATACTCAAGCTCTTAACTATTTTTAAAGTAAGAAGTGAAATTGGTCTATTTCTATCACAATTGAGATTCTGTATCTATCCATCTATATGTATAGGACTCGCTTCTATTCCAATTTTGGGAAAGCTACTGTAACTCTAGAAGTTTGGAAAATCAGCAATTCTTGTTTAATGTAGTGACAGAACAGAAGAGATTTTTAAAACAATTTTCCCAAGCCTGAGATGGAAACTAATCTAACTGAAAAAGACGTACAAAAAGTAAAGCTTGAAACAAACAATGCAGCAAAGAAGAAACCACTCGGAGAATAAGAAGAACAAAAAGAAGGGAAAAAAAGATAAAAAGTAGCAGCCAGCAACTCGGAATTGTGCCGCAATGCATTTTTGTGTCTTCCCCATCACTATATCAGTATCTAACATCCCTCCAGCTGGCGATGTTCGTTTTCAATGTTTGTTCGCGAGATATATCTTTCATTCGCAGAACGCAGAGTAAAGAAATATTTAAATAATCCAAAACGATTAGGCACGTATGGCTTAACACACGCATTACTAACATCAGCACTCAAAACTTCCAAAACATTCATTCATACATACATTCGTTCTGGCACTTCTTTCTCTTTGGGGGCAAGGGCAAATGGATGGGGGGATCCTTTTCTTCATTTCTATTGCGTGCGAGCTTAGTTGAAAGGAAAGACAACGAAACGACTGGAAGCAAGGGCCGAGAGTCGATATAAGGCGAAATGTTAGTAGTTTTGGCTCTTGTCTGAATAACGTTCTCGCGTATACGCAAAAGACTCTGCAGGATATGCCAGTGATGCGCGCCTTAAAAGGAGTTAAAAAGCTTGAACATCAAAGATATTCGGTTCAGCCTCAAAGAGCCCCACTGTCCTCGATCCTGTTCACATGTACGATATTCTAACAAGTGCGTCATGACGATCCCAGTTCGTATTAGCCTTTATTCTTTTTACTAGTATCAGTTGCTGCAAGATAGAAGAATGACAAGACTAGGCAAGAATTGTGTATGGCATTTAAATGAAAATGTAAATATATGAGAATATAAGATACATTTTTATATTTTGTAAATGGTACATGTTCGGATCAAAGGATAGCGTTTTTTGATCAGTCGAAGCTTGAAATTCTCTAAATTTCGTTTTACACTGCTATTAACGTGATAAGCACTATGTTTAAACCAAGGACTGATAAGAAAAATGTATTAATTAAAAATAACACACAAAAGTTGTTACTAAATGCTTTATTGTTAAATAACTGTTCCCACAAATCCGCCAATCGATTCCCTCGCACACACAGGAGATTACCAGCGATTAATATCTGAAAATACGAAAAAGGCTTTACACTGCCCAACACCGCGTGGAATTTTCACTCTCTGTGCTAAATCGCTTTCGCAGCAAGCATCGACTTACTTAGACGGTCCGAGGCACACGCGTGTCATAAAACAATAACAAATTCTTCAAAATATGCATATCACATGCACTTACACTCTAACACAGACGTGCAAACATACCCAATATACAATGATGTAAGTGAGAATAACATAAACACAAAGTAACGTTTTAAGTAACATTTTACAAGTTCAACGTTACAAAGAGTTGCAAATTGTAGATTTCTGTAATTATTTAGTTTACAGAAGTCTACTTATATTAAGCGCCACCTTACCTTTTTCGTATGTACCAGAAAGATACATTTTGGGGGCTGAGGGTGCACAAAATATTCATGGCAACATCCGGTAGATTTACATTATGACTAAGTTAGTAAAAGATAGTTTGTATATAAATGTCGACTATATGGTATATTCTAGAGGGTGTACTTAATTTAAATGTTGTGCCTTTATGGGGAGCCGCTATCTATTCGGGTATATCGTTGCATTACCCAACACTACAAGGACACGCAATGCACCTTTTGCACATTCATTATTATGTCGTATTCGTTGCTACTGCTTTTCTTTGTGTTTCTTTTCATTCTTTTTCTAAGTTGGTGTGGTGGTGGCATATACCATTGGCATTGCCATATAGCTAACTTGAAAAAAGAAAAATAATAAGAAAAATCAACCGAGCGAAACACATAATTCACATGCACCACCGCATCTATTGCGAACAACAACGAAAAAGTATTCGAGAATATAGGAAGGAAGAGGCGTTCTTAATGAGTTCATTTTGTCGAATGAAAATCAATAGCCCACTCCAATTCAAAGGCATTAATTTCTTTTGTGTATATCCTCGTGTACCTTTTGTAATTCGTGTAATTTCCCATTACAAATCACAAAACCGAAGATAAAGCATGAAAAATAGAATGCGCAAAAAAGGCGTGCTTAAATTTTCATTATCTCATTTCATTCTCGTCCTTTCTTGTAGAAATTATAGGTACCGCTCACAATTTGGTTATGTAAACATAGGATAGCTGTTCGCCAATGGCCATAATGTTATTTATAAATTCAATTCAAACAAAGTTTTAATAGTTTATCAAGGTTACAATGAAATTTCAATTTACGTCCACTAGGTGTTTCATGCAATTGCTAAATTCACACATCCGACAATCACGCAGCATCTGTAAAGTTTTTGCTTTCTGAATTTCGATTTGTTGACGCACCCGGATATCTAAAGCAAAGAAAGATCTCTTGTTTCAGTTCCACTTGACCCTTTCTTGTCAAATTAGACCACCAGGCGTTTGTTTCTTGTTGATGTAGACGTAGAGATGCTTGGTATTGTTAGTTGGTTGTCTCTCCCTAAGCTCTAACGCAAACTTGGGTTTTAACCAAATTTACCAAAAGTCTGGCCACACAATTAGGCCGGGCTAAACGCGCCACTAATGAATCTACTTAAACGCAACAATACCAATTTTTCATAGACCATATTTCCCAACTGGATATCATACAATTTTGATTACTCTGTATTGTATGTAGAAATAATGCCTCAATGGGCGTTTGTTAGACAATCCGTGCGTAAAAAGAAAGCGCTTCAAACATTTATGAAATAAATCGGTGTGTTAAATTCGCTCCGCACAACTTTCCGAGCTCATATTCACTACGAAAACTAATTTTGATCGGAAGTTGGAAATTGTGTAGAAATTTAGTGTTATCAAAATGTGTTCAATGTCATTTCTATACTTTCCGATCAAAATTACAGAGTTCCACGAGGTCGGAAAGTTGTGCGCTGCGAATTCTGTTTACACACACACTGAAAAAAAAATTGTTTTAGTAATGCCAACACGTTTTTGTTCCGTGCACGGTCGGTAAGTAAAAATTCTGCGACATCGATTTTTTGGGTGAATCCAATACTTTCCTATAACTACCCAAAAAAAATACGAATTCTGTTTACACACACTGAAAAAAATTGTTTTAAAAATGCCAACACGTTTTTGTTCCGTGCACGGCCGGTAAGTAAAAATTCTGCGACATCGATTTTTTTGGGTGAATCCAATACTTTCTTATAACTATCAAAAAAAATAGATTTTTAATTTATTTCATTTGTGTGCTTAAACGCTTACACCGCTCTCTGCATGCGATAAGAGATGAAATTTTGCGCTCCATTAATGCTCAAAGGATTGTAAGTATATAAGGACATTGCGATTCGATCAGAAAATTTCAGGGTAATACAGAAAAAGTATGGTTGTTACAGAAAATCAATTCTGCAAAATCTCTACAATGTAGTTGGTCATACAGGGCTTGGGTATTCTTCGTTCCAGATAATAAGTTTTTATAGAATATATATTGTTCAGCTATGTACTATAGGGATTTTCTAGTAATAGTTAGGCAATGTTAGATATAATAATGGAATGAATAGTTCGTTCATTTCTCTTAATTTTAATTAAAATTTTCAATTCTTATTTTCATCCTTTCAAAAGGAACTAATAAAATCAATTTCCAACGATAATAAAAGATTATTTATTGTAATAATGATTATGCTGGGCAACACAGTAATTTTCAACAGAAATATGTAATAATAAATCAAGAAAGAGGGATTTTACCCAATTTTACTGATTCTTATAATGGCGATAATACGCTTGTTATTGTGAACAATTTCACTTAGTTCTTTTGAACCAGATCACCACGTCTCAAACACTCAGCATCACCTCAAACATGGACAACGCTATTTCGACCTAAAAGGTCTCTTCTCTCTTCAGCATGCCTATGAGAATCACATTAAGCATCCACCCCTAAAGCGGTCTTTATAGGTCGAACTGTTGAAATTGTTCAATAGACGTAACGAAATAATATGGATTGCTCCATCTACAAGAAATTTATGGAAATATAATAAATTAATAATCAACCGAGAATTAGGTATATATTTAGCCCCCTCATTATCATGTTATCATCGTCATTATATGCGAAATAAAACTTACAAAACGAGACGATGTCGCCGGCTTTACTCCGGAGTTTTCCGAAAGTCGGAAACTTTTCGTAAGTTTATTTCTCTTTATTATCCCAACGTCGGGTGGCGGACATGCATTGTGTGATTCATCATATCCATGCGCTTTCGCGCGGATGATGGCACACAAATATGTTGAAAATATAAATTATATATGTTTGGTATTTCGTCTAGACGCAATAAAATATACGGTTTTGTTATCAGTTAATTAATACGAGCAATAAATATGACATTTTCAAGAATTCATGCATCCTTTAAATGCTCTTCGTGGCAACACTGTCAACTATCCAGAGACTGCGTTTATTCGTCATTTTTAGTTTCCATCAACGCGTATAAAGGCGTAAACTAGAAAGTACAATAACAACTATAGCAACACCGTGTAGACGCAACGCCTACAGCAAAACAACATAACCTCATTTAACCTATTAAATTATACTATACAATCCTATTATGTATGTTTATTTTATTTTCTATTAAACAACCAAATGCTTTTATTTTTTATTTTATAGCCCAAAAAAAAGAAATGGCCAAATCACGTCGCAAATTACGCACGTTTTGGTACGATAAACCAAAAAAACGCCAAAAACACATGCCACTGATGCGTGCAGTACTAAAAGTTAATTATTATTTAACGATGCATAAGGGGGGAAAAAACTAAACCATCTAAAGAGTAAAGCTAAACGAACAAGCAAATGAGCAATGAAACTAAATGACTGAAGCTAAACTAGAAACATCGAATATATATATGGAAAGGCTATTTGTCTTCATCATAAAAAATGTCGTTGAAACCACAGCACAACGTCGCACATGCACATGAGCGATGGGCCGTAATCCCTCAATCGGATGATTGAATGATTTTTAATAAGTTATTCGTTTGTAGGTTTCGTTTGTCAGTTTTCTATTTCCAGCACCTGTACCTCAAATATTTCATATAAAAACATATTTATAGACATATTTTTGAAGCTGAAAATTTCATTTATAGTACATTTATAGAAAATTGTGAAAATATGTTTTAATAGGCAGAAATTTCGTGAACATCCAAATGGCTTGTATTGTTTGCATAGAAATACTACTTTTGGAAAATTTGATTGTGGCTCTGAGCTATCTGTGTATGTATATGAAGGCAACAAACGCGGTCGAGTTGCGATATGTGGTTTTGCCCATATTTATTTCAGACAACCAAACCAAATTTACAAAGCATATAGTTTAGTTTTACAAATATACTCTGAATTTACTTTGTTGTGCTATAATGGAAAATTTAATTATAAATAAATGTTATTGGTTAATGAACCGTAAAATAGACCAATAAAAATAATAGGAAATTATAAATTTAGTCAATTTAAAGTCGAAATCAAAATATAAATAAAAAATATTATAAAATTGAAATAATATTTTAAAAATATGTATGTTGTCTTGCAAACATTACATTTTGTAAGCAATCGGACCCTTAACTTTGAGTTCTATCACTGCATACATTTTGTTTCGAAATTTTTGTTACTATAGAAAGGGAAATAAATCCTATTGGTAAATGAACAGCAAAATAAACCAGTAAAAATAATAGGAAATTATAAATTTAGTGAATCTAAAGTAGAAATCAAAAATAAAAAAATATATATATTATAAAATTGCGATTTTTTATAATTGCTATAATTGCGATATTTTTTAAAAATATGTATGTTGTGTTGCGAACATTTCACCTTGTAAGTAATCGGACCCTTAACTTAAAGTTCTATCAGCTATCACTGCATACATTTTCTTTCGAATTTGTTGTTATTAGGAAAGGAAATAATTGTAATTTTTATTGGTTTATAAACCGCAAAAAAAACTAGTAAAAATAACAGGAAATTGTAAATTTATTGAATCTAAAGTAGAAATCAAAAAATATTATAAAATTGCGATAATTTTTTAAAAATATGTATGTTGTGTTGCGAACATTACATTTCGGAAGCAATCGGACCCTTAACTTGGAGATGCTTTTCATCAAAATTCCTCATTCAGTCTGCAAAAACGAACAAGGCTTGTAAATGTCTAAGTGTATCTGATTTAAATAACATTACCATTTTGTATATTTATAATTATATAAAACTGAAATGCTCAGGGACGGACCACTAACTTTAGCGGCCCTGGGCTAACGTTGTTTGGCCGCCTACCCAATTAACCAAAGTATGCACAAGTTCGCTGAGACCTCTAGCTGCAGCTCATAAAAATCATGTCCAAATCCGCCTCTGGAACTCCTTGAATTTGCAAACATCAAACATGCAACAACCAACATTTTGTTGTCGTGGTCCTTGTCGATGTCAGTACTTCTGTCAGTTGCACAAATTTATGGAAAAGGAAACAATAACTGACTATACCAGCTAGAAAACTTCAAAGTGAATTTTATTTCCTTTATTTCCACCGAAATTAAGTTTCCGCCGTTTTCAGATTTTTATTTATGCACAATGCTCTCTCTATATATTTTCACTTAAAATTTATTTATTCTAGTTTTATGTAGATGAAAATAGTATTTTCCTGTAGAGTGGAGAGGAAATAAAATAGAGTTGAATTTTTATGCATTGTACCAAATTAAGTACTGGATAGTGGATAGTTTCCGTCCATTTTATCCACTTTATGTTGTCACGAGCATTTGGCAAGCAGTCGAGCAAGTTCAGTTGCATGTCAAACCAATCGAAACTAATGGCAAATTGATTATTGGATGATCCGGTTAACCAATTAGGATTTAAGTGTGCTGGACACGTCTGTGAGTTGCTTTGAAACTTAAGACGGTTTTAAAGGACACTCTAAAGACCGTATCACCTACATACAGGACAACTCAATACATTGAAACTTTAGCAATATAGTTCTCGCGTTTCACTCGTTTCAGGCACCAGAGAACCTTAAAATGTTTGACGACAGGACCGAATACCGAACGATCATACCAAATACATTATTAACCTAAAACATTCTAACCTAAAAATAACTACAAACTGGTATAGCTGCTCCTGTATCGATGACCTGGACAGGTTCGTTGAAAATGAAGGAGTTTACATAGAAACTGCTTACCCACAGTCGAATTTCGATTTCCTATTATCTCGCTTGTATAAATAGAGCTGTCCTTGTTCTTGACGCAGTGTAGAGTAGACAAATCTAAAGGACGGGCACGGTACGAACAAACAATGATGTAAGGATGAATCCGATGAATGTATTCTGTAGGAATGCACATAAACGAATATGTATAGAAACGTACGAAATGTATGAACGAAAAGGGATATTCGAGGGGTAGATAATGGGAGTTAATGATGTGAAGTGTCCGCCAGGAATCTTTCGTAGGTAGCTATCTGATCGCACCATTAGCCACTGTAATTCTTCAGGGAGACGTTTCGCTGTTCCACAGCGCACATATCCTCTCTATATAGTTTTAACCGACCGAGAATATGGTCCATGAACCGTCGGCAAACTTTTCTTCTTCTTTTTATTTTTTATTTTTTTATCGTGGTGGCAATCTTTCGCCGGGCGCAATCTCTATTGATTACATAAATTTTCCAGTAACTCACACACTTACTTATATAAAACAAAGTCCAAGTACCCAACCAATAAAATGTTGAATGTTGCTCAGACTCAGACTCACCGAGTTGAGAGAGTTCCCCAAACACACAAATACCTGAATAAAAAAGTTACGTATTAAAATATTGATTAAATTGAGAGGATATACCTTTTTGTGAAGCAATCCAGAACTCCCTGTATAAAAGTATTAGAGTTCGGAGGTGTTTGTGTATATTTATTCGCAGATCCAAAAGTACCCTTTCATACTATTTACGGGGCAACTTTTTAGTCTTCTTTACCAGTGGCACGGTTAACACCTGAAAAGCCTCAAAAACTTTCGAAACAAAGTCTCAACTCTCAACGAGTCTTAAGCTTAACTTAAGTGAAACTAACTAATAAGTACGGATCGTGTATCGGTTATATGTATATTACGAACAAATAGCAAAAAAAATTGTTTGACATGTCTTCAATTCTGATTACTTGTGGACGTGGTAAGTAGCCAGACTTGAGGAGAGTATTAAAAGTTTTCTGTTTTCAATAGAAGTTGAAGACAAAGTAATAAAAAGACTAACTAGACGTGACAATAACGACAGAACGGCATAAAATACAACATTACAAATACAAAAAAACAGTATGAAACAGAGCTGGCTGCGCAACATAGGCAACCAGGCGAGCGTTTTTCTTCATTGCCGTTCGCGTTCTCTTGGTCGTGCCCAAACCCAGTAATAAGACGTTACAACAACGACAGAACGGCAGAAGATACAACATTACAATCACAATGTGAGACTAATCACTGGAAAATAGAGTACAAGCTTTGAATGAATAATATTTCTTCAATCAACGGTACAAGTACAAAGCAAAAGAACAGTATTAGACAGAGCTGACTGGGCACCGTAGGCAACCAGACGGGTGAGCTCTTCATTGCCGTTCGCGTTCTCTCGGTCGCGCCTAAACCCATCCGCTTTGTTACAAGTAGATATTGAATTTACAAAATAAGTGGATAGTAAAAAAATAAAAATAAATAAAATAATACATTGCACAGAAAAGATTACGTATACTTTATGTCAAAAGAATTTGTATCTTAGCTAAACCGTTTTTATATTTGTGTTTCTATATTTGTTATTGTATTTTCTCAACTTGTACTCACTGCTCAGTGACTCTTTATGCACACTTATAGGATTGCAATGAACAGCAGAATAACCTTCTCTCCCAACTCTCGAGTATGACAAACATTTAAGCGGCTTGGAGAAAATTGAAATTTTACCTACATTCTTAAGGATTTTCTTAAGAATGGTTAGTGCTTACAAACATACTAACTTTGGAATGTTAGTAAGTAGCAATGAAAAATAAACGAAAATAGCTTCGAGCTTAAAAGTAATAATAAGTATACGAAAACCGAACTATCATGTTATTAAAAATATATGGAAATTAGTAAAATGATACCACAAAATAAATTATTAAATGAAATTCCAATGTTTGTATGTAGGAAGGAAGAAAGTTTTTAATTTAAGGTGCAAACACACCAACGCGATACTGCGGGAACGGGAGCGGTAACGGGACCGACGCGGGATATGAGAGTGGTCGCATCGTCCGGTGTGAATACTCTCATATCCCGCCACATGATTTGATCCCGCGTCGGTCCCGCTACCGCAGTATCGCATTGGTGTGTGGGGACCTTTAATCTAAAAACGTTTGGCAATAAAATTAGCATAAAAATTCGTTTCAAATTCAGCGTTTTTAAATTACTTAATACATAATAAAGGATATTTAAAAAGTTCGTTGGTAAATAAAAATATTCCTTCTACTGATTTTAATAATGTGAGTGGAAAATTTACTACAAAAATGTAGAAAAAATGCTGAGTTGGAAATATTTTGCAGTTTTCGAATTAAAACTTACTATACCTAATCAAAATCCATTAAAGAAAAGTTTGCGATGAAATAAAAATATAATCAGTTATTATAGGACAGATAAAATAGTGTCGATCATGATTTACGAAAAGTTGTTCGTTTTATTTTTTCGTTTTTCTTCAGCAATTTGCGCACTATCCGTGATAACATTTAGCGAATTGTATAATTCAACGATAATTCATCGTAATATATTGAGTGTTGAGAAGAAAACTACTAAGATCAGCTACTTTGGATCAGATTTGTCTGCGATTTGTGCACCACTTCAGTATCGCACGCGAGCACATTTAGCTAGCCCTCCTACGTGGTGGTCGGGTTCTTGTCTTTTATTTCCTCACATGACGTCGACGTCGAACACAACATACGAGCACTCTCTCTCTCTCTCTCTCTCTCTCTCTCTATCTGACTATGTCATTCTACATGTGCACATATTGTTCAGTTACGATATATGGATGTGAACCGATGTGAAGCACTATGAACAAATGTGAAGTTGCCGCAGTGCAATTTAAGTCGATGGCTGATGGCGTTACTTGGCACAGGCACAAGGAACAAGGAAGGCTCAAGAGTAGCCTGCAGCTTGGCTTGCCCGCTGCGTAACGAAAATTGGTCGGTCATTATCCAGTCCTTCCCGAACGTATCGTACCGACACGTATATATCTAACGAAATCCAATTGAACGAACTGGTTTAAGACTTTAGTACTTACAAGTACTAATAGTATTTCGGGACTTGCAAAACTTTTTTCGTTTAGCACAAACCTACATGCAATAATTATTTCCCATTATCTTATTTTTGTTTATCAACCACCTTGTTTGTTACAATATTATAGCGATAAATGTTCTTAGTTCTGTCTACTTCAAAATATTGATTTTTACTTTCCGACTTACCGAAGCTATAGTAAGGAAAGATAGGTGATCAGGAAAAATATCGAAGTCGGGTTTTCGACGTATCTCCACGAATCTCTCTTCCCTGAGTCCGAGAAAATGGTTTTTGACGTGATGTGTGTGTATGACCAAAATTGCGGGCAAATCAAGCAACCTATCGGGATGAAATTAGGTATCTGGGCAGCTCTCCCTCTAACTTGAACCTGGAGTAAAGAGTAAAGATAAATAATATCGGTCATTCGACAAGTTGTACGAAATCGTAGTTTGCATGGTCGGAAAGTTGTGCGGTGCGAATTTAACGCACCGATTTTTTTTAATATGTTCGATATACTTTTATTGAAAAAAAAACAAAACAAAACTCAAAGTTGATGTATTGAAAGAATTTCTATTGATAAAATACGAAAAGCAATACCATGTTATGTTTGCACACAAATTGTAAGTAATAATTTCCAATAACCTATAAATTAAACACCATATTTGACGCACACTCTCAATGGTAGGTATGTGCACCAAACATAAACGGTATAACAATAACAAATTGATGCATTGCATTATTTCACATATCGTACTTATATGTGAATGTATGATTGCAGGGCAGTGGCGTAGGCAGGAATTTTTAGCTCGTGCTGAAAATGTTGTAACAAAAACTATAATTTCGATTTCATTTTTCTTTAAATTTATAATCTTATACTAAACATGATATTACATTACAAAAAGTTAACCCCCCACGCCCTCGCTCGCATCATGTTGATTTCAGATCTGAACGTTTATATTTACATTTCATATTTGGTCATACGTTTTGGACAACACGTATGGTGTAAATGGGGCATATTTGTATTACGCTCGACTTGTCGCAGGTTGCCTATGTTTTAACCGCCCTCCGTTCGCTTCGCCCTTTAGTTTACGGTAAATAATAGGATTTATGCGTTTTGAGTATGCGTTCGCATCGTGTAATATGTTAATTCGAAAAATATCGACGACTGCGGTATAATATGAGACCCCATACATTATACCTTCATCATAGATGACCAGCATTCAGTTGAAAAGTATTAGTAAGGTGGAAATACATATTCCTGAATTGGACCAAATGTTCCTAACATAGATGGCGCTTAAAAATGTAGATTTCTATAGATTACAGAAATCTACTTAATTTAACCGCCATCTAGTGCAGTGTAGCTATAATCAACGTTCGATTCATTTATTGTAGGTATATGATGAAACGTTTTAAAGGTTTATGTAATTTATTCAGAACGCTCTGTATGTGTAGTAGGTCGTTATTTATATTTTATTGTAAATCTAGAAATAAATATTCCCCACATGCACATTACACGGTCGTGTGCACTAGTGACTAGGATCAACTATGATGTGAGGTGTGTGGAATGGAAACCAGAAAGGCGGAGAATAAAAATAACTCTCAATAAGAGTGTTAAAGTATATATGGGTTCTGGATGGGGTCGGGAAGACCGGGAGTAGTCGTATATTGCTGAAGAGAGATAGATATCGACGACTTCGAACAGGACTAGGGATTGCGCTGGTCGAAACTGAAATCGTAAAAAGCCATATTTTTAAAACGTACCTACGACTTTCAGGCAGGACAGGGAAGATATATCTACGAACTGGAGAGGGTCCTATTTTAAGTTTACGAGTCGAGATTGGAGATCAAAACCGCACTCTACACTATATAATCCGTCTAATCGGACACTCGGTTAAATGACGTCCTCCTACAGAAATGAAATGGAGATCTCAGCAGGAGCAGGAAATATAGAATTAAATTATAAAAGAGGAATTATTAAATACAATTAATACAAAACGTGTAACAATGAGAGGGGGCGTAAAAAAGGCAAAAGCAAACAGTTGCATTAAAGCGGCCTACAGACGATCAACTTGGTTGTCCATGTTGGCAATTTGCAAGGTTGAAATTTCATGTTGGTGCACAGGTTCGAGTAAAATGAAAAATTTTTGATTTTTGTCAACTTGGTTGTCAACAATGTCGCCAACCAAGTTGATTGTCTGTAGGCCGCTTTACAGTTGGAATATTTTCTCTGAACTTGTCTCGTTTCTTCATGCATTTTGAAAAATCGAAAGAAGACTTTTCGTTAAGTATTTTCCAAAAAAGGAAACTGTAACTTTCTAGTTTTGTGATGTTGCTGTTGCTGCTGCCTGCTTTTTCTATAGTAACGGACTTCACAGATGCCTGTAAAGACGGGACCACACATTCGGAATTCAGTGAGTCCCACGCAAATACTTGCCAATTGCTAGCCTATTCCCATTTCACGATATAAGTGGTCATCAGTGCACCTCTACTCGCTATTTGACAAACACTTTGCAGAAATGAAAATACTCGTCAAATATCGCATGTGTGGTTCCGCCTTAATTTTGTCTCGTCCGACGTCGTGGTCGTGAATATTTAAACATAAACATTTCTTGGTCGACGGCGCTGCGCTGCTTCTCCTCGGATTACCAGGATTGCTGAAGGTGAACGTTTAACTTAACTCTTTCTTTATTCATATAAGTTATTGTTGCCATGTTGTGGGATAAATAACTTACGAGGAAGAGCGACGAAAAAAGATGATACCCTGAATATTAATAAATGCTGCTGGTTATTGCAATATTCTTCAAAATGATAAATTGATGCAGAAAAAATATGAAATTAAAGAAATGATTATTTAAGTCGTCCTTTTGATTCTTGTTTGTTGTTTCTTAGAACTTTGTTTATTTTATATTTTTATTTAATTCGTTGCTTTTGTGTCGTCGAAATTGCACATACATGGACATCAGGAGGTGTCAAAAAGGTATATAGCCGCACCAATTTTAGTCGATCATCCTCAATATGTCAATATCGAAATTGTTGCTTAACAAAAATGAAAACAAATTTTTTTTATTAGGCTAGTCGATCTTGTGAAACCACATTCATAGTTTGCATGTTTCAATATAAACGTGTAACCCTTTTAGCTCAGTTATCGCTCGAGGGTGATATACTACATGACCGAAACTAACCCGAAAGATATCCAGGATTAATGTCCTTAATATGTGTGGGTATCTGATCCTTCTCTGCCTATACTGTATATACCTACCTACACACTCATATTGTACTACCTATAACCGTAGACTGAGCAAAAACTACCACTTTCGAAATGCCCAAATGCCCAACAAGTCCAACCACACGGTCAGCAATAAACCTTGCAAAAGCTATATGCACAAATTATCATCCTCGAAATAGGTACGTGAAACACTTTCAACGTTCCAACATTAAATATAGTCATATCCTAGAACCTAGATGAAGTCAAGACATGAAGAAAATATAAACAAAACAAAAAAACTAACAGCGTAATAACAAAACAACTAGTTTAACGACGTTTAATTAAATTCTACGTATTTGCATTTTAATTGAACTAATAGAAAGTGTGCGCAATGATAAAATCTTACCCTGTGCTACATATAGTTATACAAAGTGTCACCAAAATCTAAGTCAACATTTTTTTTAGGAAAATTCGAAAAACACTTAGGTTATTTATATTTTTGCTTCAGAAATGAACCCAAATTCTATGCCTACCCAATAGTAGTTTACCTAACAAGGCTGGAAAGTTCTCACGAGCGCGATAATTTGAAGCATGAGACGCGAAGTCGACTGCTGCACATTGATATGGCGCGAGTGTAAATGTGGAAAACATTTTTCCCAATTGCGTTAGGTACACTTCTTTTCCTTCGGCCACGCATTTTTCGATGGGAACATTAATAAAATGGGCAGGCAGTGCCTGTGAGCAATTTTCAACTTATGCCGAAAGTGTTCCATTTCCTAATGGCCCTAAGAAAAAGTACTTTTCAGTTGAGTAAAATTTTTTTTATTTATTTCATACATTTTAATTATATTATTATAATATTTGCTTGAGACACTTTGTACATTCATAACTTGTATATATTTCGATATTGTTGTAAAAATGCAAGGGCAAAGTGTATTTACTATTTGTCTATTTACACAATACAAACATAAATATCTTTTCTAATAGCAGTAGCAGGGACATAAGCAATTGTAAAAGCATTCAAGGAGAATGCTTTAAAATCGTACCTACTCGTGCGCTCACGCTGAGTATATTGTGTTCTAAAAGTATTGGAAAAATAAACTAGGATCCCTGGTTTTGTATGTTAGCAATGAAAAGGAAAAACCACCTAAAAGACGTCGTTCGCATGCAACAAAGAAAGAAAAGAATAACGCGAAAAACGAGTATTGTTATCGGTAAATTTTTATCGCTAATTGTTCCATGGAAGTTGTAAAAACTCTTATCTCGGTGTTCATTTCCTCTTACTTTTTCTTTATTCTTTAGCATTTTTAACTTTCTCTATTTTATTACAACCCGAAGTAGGTAGGTAGTATGCACAAGTAAATATCTACTAAATAAGGGAAAATCATTTTATGACTGTGCAAAGCTAAAGCATGGGAAAAAGAAAATTATCCTGCGCAAAGTAATAGGAAATAGAAATGAATAAATACAAAATTCATAATTAAAGGGATAAAAGTAGTACAAGCAAAACGCAAGTTCAACAAAACAAGAACACGAACGTACAATCACAAAGAATGAAAAGAAATTGATGTGAATTTCGCACCCAAAAGCGATTAATAACTCTTCCTTGGTATATACCGGGTGGTAGGGCAAAAAGGGTGAACATAGGGATTTTACACGTATTTTATAATTTACATTTGCAGTCAAATCAAATATAGACAATAATTTTCCGCGTCTTTTCATAACATGAACTCATTTTTTCTACACCTATTTAGTTATATGGTCATTATTAGCATTTTTTGAGTGATTAATGGTACCTATAACTCACTAGCGTGATTTATGGATATTCATAACTCACTATTGTGAGTTATGGATTTTCAGAAATCATTGCAATTAAATAAATTGATCGCGTGTTAAAGTTCAACAAGATTTAACGAATTT
>JARJEB010000938.1:0-26131 GCA_030264535.1 Liometoxenus newtonarum
TCATAACCATCATTTTATATCTTTATTACGAGCTTTATTATTACAATCCTTGGCCCCACAAATAAAAATAAACATCGCCTGTAGAACGTAAACGAACTCTAGAACGATTAAAATTCAGCCAAGAGGTTATGATTTTAAATTTGCCGCCAAGGCCCAACATGAAATTCCCTACAGATTTAAACATAAGTTCCTATGTTATTTTTCATTCAGTTCATTGCCCGAGGACGTACGAACATGAGGGAGCCACTTGTAAAGTAAAAACTGGCGGTGGCATTCAAATAGCTTGTAAAACACCATAATTTTATTTTAAATATTATGTCTTATTATGCGATAAAAACTATCAAATAAAAAATCTCACATTTTTTGAAAAGAACGCGGTAATTAATTCAAATGCTCTAAGATTCAAACCATCAGCCATCAATGCATTCAAACAATTGCAAGACGTTTTCAGAAACTTACTCGGGTTAGCTCGATCATCAGTCTGCATGTTCGTTTACTAACCGAGTTAATCAATCCTACCAGTTAAAATATTATATTATGATTTTATGATGATATAATAACTTCAACATAATTTTGGATAGACATTTTTATTTTTTCTTTGTTTTATGCATTAAATGCAATAATATGTTCTCTTATTTTTCTGAATTTTCATCCATATCCATACCTGTTAAAATGGAAGCAACCAGAGGTCCCCGTCCACGATGAGATTTTTGTTTCGTGTCATTACAAATTCAGCTTCAACACAAACTCCTGTTGTAGCTGAATTTTTAATGACACGAAACAAAAATCTCATCGTGGACGGCTACCGTAATGTCTTCTTGTTGTCCATTGTTAACGAGATTGTTAATTGTAAATGTAAATTATAGTAGGTAGGTTATGTAACATTTTCTTTGCTAGACTTGAACTAGCGTTCGTTTACAACCTCGTTTACTACCGACTGGAGTGAGTAACCTTTCAGTAACCCAGCGTTACTCTGTAAACTCCGGGTAAGTAACCCAGAGAGTAAGTTTCGGAAAACGCCTATAGCAAACCGAGTAGCAAACCAGCTTAACCTAACCTAACAAAATAGTTAAGAACAAGAACATAGCGCTCCGCTCCGCTCGGCACGGCACGGGTCCGGTCCGGGATCACAAATTATGGCTGATAGATTAACGCAATTACAAGACTGTATTAATCAGGTAGTACATGATTTTCTGTTGCAAGATACAAACTCACATTGATATTGTTTTTCGGTTTTCTAGCAAGCTGAACACTTTTGTAATAGCATTGGCATCCTGCAGCAATTCGCATCGCCGAGCAAATTTGCTGGCTGCGCTGGTGGTTCGCAGACTCCTCAGCAGCACTCTCAAGAAGATTACGTGCAATTGTTCACCACGCTGATTTCACGATGCGCCAAAGACATCGATACTCTCATCGAATCGCTGCCGAGCGAAGAGAACTCCACCGAAATGCAGCTGAAGAGTTTGCACGTGTTGGAGAGCGAGAATCAAGATGCGGCTGAGCGATTAGAGGATGTCGTTAAGCATGGCCAGCAACTGTTGCAGAAAATACAGGACGCACTCAGCGATATCGCTCAAGCACAACTAGATATGCAGAATGTGAGCAAGATGACGATGCCATCTGAGATTGCTAGTGCCACGCGACCACCTCCAGCATCATCATCGTCATCATCATCAATTTAAAAAAAGCATTTACGAAAACTGATCCGATCAGTGCAGTGGTTTGCTTGGATAACCTGGGTGTGTTCCGCCGGTATTGTTAGACGAACGCACCCAGATAATCCAAGTGATCCGATGGATCAGTTTGCATAAATGCTCTGCTATCATCCAACTAAAGGATGCTAACGAACGAGGATGCTACTCGGATACTCATTGTTTAGCTTTCTTGCTTGCCCATGTTGCACTGTTGGTTGCATACTGTGAACTGGCTAGCTGTCACACTGGCAGCCACAAATAAGACAATTTTAATGAAAGATTTTAATATTTTATTCGTGCATTGATGTAGCTACATCGTCTAGGTCTAGATTATTTACAGTTTTCGCATATGAATATTTAATGCCTAATTGAAATAAAGCATCTGCGTGTATGTGATTATCGTAAATTTTACGCAGCTGAAGAGAGACAAAACTAAAATAAATATCAAAATTAGTTAGTCTGAAAGTTAAAAGCATCCAAACCTAAGAAGATATTGACGTCAGTTTGGGCGGTTGCGTCATTACGCATGCGAACAACCAGCTGCAGTTCGCCACGCCACACGTATGTGCAGTTGCAAAGAAATTAATAAATGCATGGATAGTGCACACATGCAACGGAGCACCTAAACTCCAAGCAACATTTTGTCAGCACCTTGACTGACCGTCTGAGTCATCTTCGACAGTGCCGACGACTACGACTAGTGACGAACGCACAGTGCACTGCACGCAGCACTCAAGTGTGGAAGCGCGCTGACTTGTCTCTGGTTTACATTACACGCAGTCCAGTCGTCTGTCTTCCTTCTTGTTTAATTCAACTGTGATTCAACACCTGAACTGAAGTACACATAGCGGCACGAATATTCTAATTTGCATGGACGTACTTGGTGCTAAGGATCCGCAAAACGTGAACCAAGTTCACGAATTACCGACCGACGCGCACTGAGTTTGGGACTGATTGGCTGTATTGCCCTGCTGGCAAATTTTGATTAGAAATTGCTGAAATACCATTAACTTCGGCTTACGGAGGTCAACCCAACAGTGTGAGTATCGTCACTCGGTTCAACAACGGTTGAGGAAGAGAAAGAAAATTTGCCGCCCTTGCACATACGAACCACACAGCCACAGATACTCGAGATGCTCATTAAAGAATAGTAAGTTCATTTCTTTAGCATAGCTTAGCTGAACATAACCCTATTTTTCTTGTCTCTTGGCTTGATGATTCACTTAAATAATTGGGCTGTGGGTGGGCTGCAGTCATATTCAGGTGGTGCATTCGCTGGCCTTGAGTCTCCGGCCCTTGGACCCACGTAGAATGGAGCGTGCTTATTTCGTTTTATTTTTGCCCGTGAACGAACGTCCTTGTGCATCTTATTATAATTACTATTTTTCTCGAATAATTATGTACATTTGCGATTCTGTTTCAGTCGAGTCACTCTACCACTTACCGTCGAGGAGGTAAGATTACGTCGGCAGCAAAATTGTTGGAAATAATTGTGGTCGTACGGTTCGTTTTTCGTTTCAGTATCAGGTAGCTCAATTATTTAGCGTAGCAGAAGCGTCGAAAGATAATACTGGCGGCGGTGAGGGCATCGAAGTGCTGAAGAATGAACCTTTCGTCGACTATCCTCTCCTTGGCGGCAAGTACAATGCCGGCCAGTATACGTACAAGATCTACCACTTAGCCAGCAAAGTTCCTTCGTTCATTCGACTGATGGCACCGAAAGGATCGCTCGAAATCCACGAAGAGGCGTGGAATGCGTATCCGTATTGCCGAACAGTGATAACTGTAAGTTGTGTCTTTTTGTTGTGTTTGTTGTATTCTGTCTGCTTTATTCTGCTATTGTTTTGATTAATTTCTCATTAGAATCCTAGTTACATGAAGTCCAAATTCTTTATTGTCGTCGATACTTTGCATGTTGCCGATACAGGTGAATCTGACAACGTAAGTGTTGAAAACTTTTCTTGTTTTGTTTCTTGCCATTTTGTATGCACACATACAATATGTGCATGTAGAATCCCGGATATATGAAGGACAACTTTGTCATATGCATCGAAAGTATGCATATAGGTGATGTTGGTGATCAGGAAAATGTAAGTGGTTTGAAGCAGTGCGTGTTAGCGTGCATGCGTTCAGTTCACTTGGTGCGTGCGTTCATCCTTTGTATCATCTTGTCTAGGTACACGAACTGCCAGCCGAAAAGTTGAAGATACGCGACGTGGTGCCCATCGACATTGCAAATGATCCAGTGAGCAATAACGATTACAAGCAGGACGAAGACCCCGTGAAATTCAAGTCAGAGAAGACCGGACGGGGCCCGCTCGTCAGCAAGACCTGGAAGAAAGAAGTGAGCCCGGTGATGACCTGCTACAAACTGGTCACGTGCGAATTTAAATGGTTCGGCCTACAGAATCGCGTCGAGAGTTTCATTCAGAAGCAGGAGCGACGGCTCTTTACCAATTTCCATAGGTAAGCCAACCAACCGCAACCAACCAACCAACCCACCCACCCGCTAAAAGCGTATATAATTATGTTAATTATGTTGTTGTAGGCAAGTATTTTGTTGGATGGATCGCTGGCATGGGCTCACAATGGCTGACATCCGCGCCATCGAAGATAAAACGAAAGAGGAGCTGGAACAGTTGCGCCAGAAGGGCGAGGTGCGCGGAATGAAGGCAGACGATAACTAAGTAAACCAAACTACAATAATTAGGGTATTACCAGTACTAGTGAATGAAACAAAATTATAGGATAACAAACACAAACAATATACTTTCACATTCGATATGATTGATTCTAGAAACAAGGACATATTATTTTAGCGTTATTATGAATGTTACGGGTTGCAAGCAACAATGTGAGACACTATCATGCAGCATTAGTTAGTTAATAGTAAGTAAATAATAATGTTTGGTTCGGTTCAAGTTGTTGTTGTTGAACCTGTACCAGAGCAAGAGAGGGATAAATGGGGATATAGTATTGATTGTATTTTTTATTATACATTTACTTACATTGAGTTACCATAATCGAGTTACAGCCATCGTTTTCAACTGTATTACTTTGGATTACGTTGGATGCATTTAGTCGATTTTCTAATGTACAAACTTGAAGTAGGGTAGTCTCTAGTTCAATTTGCGGAAAACAAATACGAACTAAAATGTAAATAAAGCTAGAAATGACTATAAATATTCAGGCACTGTGTACTTTTGATGCGTGCGTGCGTGCGTAGTTGGTTAAATCGAATCGAATCAACGCAATTTGACACCCCATTTTAACAAGTCAATAATGTCACGCATCTTGTTTGTTTCTATTGTATAAAATTAATTCGGAAGGAAGGCGGGAGGGAGGGAGCGAAGCCAACCGGCCATAGCCAAGCCATTCCATTCTAATCCATCTTTTATTTTGCTTTCCTTGTACAATAATTGTTCAATACCTAAATGTTGTTAACTCTTTTAAGAGAAATAGTAGTGTATATCTCTATCTGTGCTCAGATCAACAAACAATTTTCAAGATTAATAATGTATCTACTAAATTTAGACTATTACAAACAGTATAGTTGGTAAAAATGATGAGTGAAACGATATGAAGAGAGAAATAAACAGTTGAGCATTTAAATTGGAATCGTTTCAAACTGACAAAAAATTAATTTCTTTCCGACGCAATTCCTAAATCTGTGACACTTAATTAAACTAATCGCAAGATGTGATTAAGTGTGTCACTCACGGTTTTGGGAATCGTCTCGAAAAGAAATTAATTTTCCTAATTCTTTTTTTGTACAATCTTGCAAACGCTTGCATATACCTATCTAGGTATATGCGCAGTTTTAAAAAACCAACGCTTTTTCAAGACGGCTCACGCGTCGGACAGTTCGGAACGGTTCGGAACTATTTCGGTGCTTTGATGAAACAAACCTATTGTCATCGTCGGTGTGTCGTCGTCCGTTTCATATCCCCAGTCCCTCTCTCCGTCCGTAGGTTTGTCGTTAGCACACTGCCACGAGTTTGACTCGTTTATTTTAGCTTCGAACATAGCACATGCCATGTTCGACGGCAAAATAAACGCACGGTATATGAATAAAAGTGAAATTATATATTCAGGGGAAAAACCGCTGGATTTTATATATAATTGAGATTATCCTGGGACTTCTTTTTACATACACTAAAAACCGGGTGTAATTTCTCCCACAGATTTTAATCAACAGAACACAAAAACGTATAGTTTGGTCAGAATTCGAGCATTCACCAACGCTTATACTTTTAACTAACAGAGTTAATGGAAATAATGTCTAGTAAAAAATATTTCCATACATATATATCATTTTATTGCGAATAAAGTATGTTCGTTTTTATAATTGACGTTTTATTTAAATTTTATCATTTAAACTTGTATAATTAATGAATTCCAAATAAAGTGTACAAAAAACTGATTATTTTTATTTCTTTGTCAGGTCGTGGTCCCCTACTATTGTGAAGACAAGAAAATAAAGTTGATACAGTTCTTCTAAGCGAACATGAGGCTTGGTGACGCCCACACGCCGTTCAGCGCTGTCTATGTTTGAGAATAAAAATAACATTATGCGATTGGTTCTCGCAACATAGGCAAAGTATTACTGATGGGCGATGGCCATTGTGGAAATAACAACTATCTACTAACGTAAAACAAAATAAGTAACGAAAAAAGAAGTAAAAGACCCACAACTGATTGTGTAGTGTTCCCGTCCCGCTGCAATCTTACTCGACGTGCCTTACAGATTTCCACGTTTTCCTTGAGAACTAAGTCTAAGAACACACTGCAAAGTACTCCCTTTGTCTGCCTAGTTTTTAGTGTAGTGTAGATAGTTGATGTGTCGAATGTAGTTGGAGTTCTATGAGCAAATCTTCCAACAAACAAGATATTTACTTTGCAATAGTGTGTGCAAGGAAGACCAATACGGTTCGTGGTTGCAATACGGGAAAATTTAAAAGTGAAAACCACATCTGACAAGTATACATAAGCTTAAGCGAATTGGATACTATCTAGAACTACATATACATATATAAATAGACTGAGTGTATCCGTTGCCCATAAAAGCACTATAAACGAGTGATTCTCAACCATTGCGCCGCGACACTTTAGTGTGCCGCGAGATTCTTGAAGTGTGCCGGCCAGATCCTACCCATACATAAGATATATAGGGCTTGTTATCGAATAGTTATTAAAAGCGCACTATAAACAAGTGATTCTCAACCATTGCGCCGCGACACTTTAGTGTCCCGCAATATTATTGATGTGTGCCGGCCAGATCCTACCCACACATAAGATACATCAGCCAAGTGCGCCGTCAAATTTATAAATTATTAAAAAGTGAGCCATGAGAAAAAAAAAGGTTGAGAATCACTGATCTAAACTATAATAGTTAAACTATTTCAATTTAATGAGCTAATAGGGCTTGTTATCGAATGGTTATTTAATAGACTGTATACGAACAAACGAGCAATCGTTATAGAGAACTAAATCACAAGTCCAGTAAAAACTAGAAATTTTCTTTGTCCTACGTGTAATAAACCTAGCCAAACACATACACCGCTGTTGCAATTATAGGTTAACAGATAAATGATCAAACTTTTATATCCACAAGATTCTAAATGGTAAAAGTTTCAGTTTAGTAAAATAAGTAATTATAATTGGAATTTTGGTTTTTAATTGAAATATCGCTTGTAATTAATTGTACCTATAATTATAACAATAAATAACCATAAAATATTGTTAAGTACCTACATATTGGCACTTAAATCATTAACAGTTATAAATACTTCAGGAAATAGGAATACGTAATTATCTATAATCTATAATGAGTTCGCCGGACACATTCAGTAGAAACCTGGATTGGGCAGTACATGGTGCACATCAACAGTTTCACACGTTAAACAAAACAACACGTGCGAGAATTCAAAAAGATAAAACGATGTCGTTCATTATCAAAAAATCAAAATGCAAGCACGAACTTTAAACTTGACATCGAACTGTTTGACAAATATGAGATATACAAGCTTACGAATAGCAACAAGCAATACAAATTTGGCGCGCATTTGAGGGAGGAGCACTTACTGAATGCGTTCGCCGAACGCACTATAGCTTATTATTAATAGCATATTTAATTGGCAATTAGTTTTATTTGATGCTATTTTCCTAAATGTGTCCCCCGGAAATTTTACATTTTGCCGCAAATTTATTGAATCCAACTGCTGAGTGTCAATGTAACGCCAGACACGTGCACTTAATAATAAAAACATGAGATATGGGTGACGTTTGTCATTATTTATATCAGCACTGATTTTATTTTAATTCATACCTAATTTTTGTAAAATTCAAAATTCGCGACCGTTCTCCAAAACAAACTCGAAAATACTTCATCGACAGACTGACACGCTTTCTCGTTTTTATCAGTTTAAATTTTGACAATGTTTCAAATTTTAAAATGAATAATATATTTCTGATTTAAGTTATAACGATTGCAAGAAAAAGGTATAGGTATTGATTTTCTATAGCAAAATTAGAGGTACTAATGGTTTAATACAGCATTTTTAACATTTTTAATTGGCAATTAGCTTTATTTGATACAATTTTCCGAATGTATCTGCGAATCTAAGCAAATTAAGGGAAATTTGCTTAAACCAATTGCAGAGAGTTATTTTGACGCGTCGCGGACACATCATAATAAAATCAAGAGATGTCAATGACATGTGCAGGAACGTAGCCAGAGAGAGGGCTTAGAGGCTAAAGCCCCCCCGAAATACCCTAAAATTCAGAAAAACTGAATGTACCTGAAAGAAAAAGTGTGACGTTGTTAAATTTTTTTCACCTCAGCCTCGTCCGAACAAAATTCCTGGCTACGTGCCTGGACATGTATCAAAATTTAGGTACATCAACGATCAACACTAATTTGATTGATATTAAGGACAGCATTTTCTAATAAATGTATAATTCACCGGCATATTTATAAATACTCTCATCTCATACTTGTTGTGTGGAGTGTACTTTCTCAGATGTAGGCAACCCTTAACACGCCCACTATCGTTTCCTGAAAGATTTATGTTTTCGGTCAAAATTTCGATAAAATGAGTAAAATTTTCCAAAACTATTCACATTATAAAATACGTCATCGTAAATATACGATGACTGAGTCGTTTTTATAATTGAATTAATTTCAATTTGTTGAATAGAGCTGAAGCTATAATTTTATTTCCACCAATCAACGACCGTATATAACACAAAAACGCAGTTAAACTGCTACATTCGTTTGGCGTTATGTTGTAAAAGTTTTTATTGCCCCAAATAGGGCGTAATTTATGAATTACACATTTATAGGTGCGCTGATATACCTACCTATAAATAACCCCTCACCCCTACGCAAACCTAAAAACATTCAACCCTGGAAGCGCACAAGTATATCTACTAATATGCGAACTGAACTCGAAATAGGTTGTTTATTTCGATATTTTTCTAAATGCACGCACGTGTGGTATGGTTAAGGTTATGTTTTCTCAACAATTGGTGCCGTTTGATATCCATTGTCATTATTACATTTTTTCATCAAGCCTATCGCAGCTTCAGCCCTAACGGATTTTCAACAACATCGAACAATTACACAATGATTCCAATACACCAGAGGTTCTCAAAGGCATGGGTCGTGAAAAGCGATTTTGGGTGGTCGCAAATATTCAGCGCAAACGCAGCAAAACTATGAATTTCAAGAGAAGCGGTGATGAAAAATGATAATTTTCAAAATTGGGTCTCGGCAAGCAAAATTTTGAGAACCCCTGTAATACACACAATACACTGTGTAGATCTTTACTCGGTTTACTCCGCATTCAAAAAGGATCATATGTGCTATGAGTACGCACAAACCCTAATTAAATTTGTATTTAACAAGTTTATCCTTTTTGGTTTTGGAAAACATATTAAGGTAACTCTCTGACATTTGTTCAACCAATAATACAGTTAGGTCATGTTATAAAATGGTATAAAAAATATGTAGATACATTGAAGAAACTTTCTTAATGTTAAAATCCGAGCACACTCAGTCAAATTTACAAATTAGCCAGTTTCAACAGATATGACATATTGTAGACTTGGCAACGCTGTACATTGTAAAACTCATTATAAAATTAATTTCATTATAGCAAATTCAATTAATTAATTGTTACGAATATTATGTACAAACATGAAATGTATTTTTAAACTAAACAATCGCTAATAAACAAGTAGCATTAGCATTGGGATTAATTTTGGTATTTTATTCCATTTTAATTAAAGCTCTGCGCTTGCGCGTGCTTGTTATAGATTTGCATGTGTGGGTGTGCTATCCATAGATCAAAGCCACCAACGAAAAAACATACTAATATTTATTTAATTTTTGCTGGATAAAATTTGCTCTTGGCTTGGTGACAATTCTAAATAGTTGCAAAAACTTCTACTAACGGTTTTTCTTTTAATATCTTAAAAAAAGAAATTCAAACAATTTGTAATTAGTTTTATGAATGTCGATTCAATAAAAACATCACATAGTTTGACTTTAAGGCATAGGAATGATTATAGTATCTAAAGTTTTATTAAGGTTAATACTCGAAAAGCACTCGAAACTTTACGAGCGTATAAAGTACAACAGATTACTTGAAAAGCAACGAAGAGTTAATCGAATAGTCAATGCACTCCTACTCGTATTCGTATGTGTTCCTGTTTGCAATACCAATGCAGAATGTTAATGAATATCCAAGCTAACGCGGGGCGCAACACCGAAAAACGAGAGAGATTACAAGTTTTGCTCGTCCAAGCTTCATATTTAAATTATTTACATATCAGAACCGTCTTTATTATAGAAAAAGGAAAAATAATATAAGTGTAGGAGTTGAAGAGATTAGCCGGTTCTAACGCCTCCTCCTTACATGAGGAGGAGAGGAGTCCCCCACCCCTTTCCTGAGGAGGAGTATGAGTATGACGAGATGCATCCGCCTCTGTGGTATGATGTTGTGGAAAGAAAGAGATGTAATGTGCGTTGGTCGCCGACGTCGTTATGTGAAACCAGACCTAACTAATACACATGAGTAGAAGAGATTAGCCGGTTCTATGCCCTCCTCCTTATGGGAGGAGGAGAGGAGTCACCAACCTCTTTTTCTGCGGAGGAGTATGACGAGATGCATCCGCCTCTGTGGTATTAGTAAGTTTTGTGTTCACATAACGACGTCGGCGACCAATGCACATTATATCTCTTTCTTTCCACAACATCATACCACAGAGGCGGATGCATCTCGTCATTCTCATACTCCTCCTCAGAAAAAGGGGTGGGGGACTCCTCTCCTCCTCCCATAAGGAGGAGGATCTAGAACCGGCTAATCTCTTCTACTTGTAGGTATTAGAATTAACTAGAATTGCGAAGCACTATTGGATTAAATTTTTATAATACCGGCCCTGCACTAGTGTTTCTCGACATAATTATTCCAAAACCCAAATGCATATCCTCGCATATATTTAGACCTTGGATTGATTATGTAATTTTCGAGAGGCGGTCGAATTAAACCCTCTGAAAAACTATTCAGAGAGTGCCCAGCACAAGTATTTGGGAACTATTATTATATGTAAATAACTTCGGTTTGCTTCAGCCCTTCGCCCCTTCCCATCTAACCAATCTTCATGTATGCATAAATATCCTTCGATGGCTACGACTTCACCGACTGACTATATTATAAGGCATATGCATAACTCTCAAACCTAAACCTAACCTCTAACTCGCCGCCACTTCAGCGTTATTTCATTACCACGCTGTTTGCAGCTAGCTATATGGCCTGAATGTCCTCATCCCCCTTCACTCTTCAGCTATATCAAGGGGTTTCACAATATTCCCATATTCGCATCTCAAGTACAATTGTATTTGTGTTGGACCTTTTTGACAGTTTCGGTTGGTAGAGTGAGATATCAGATATATGTGTGTGTGTGTGTGTGTGTGTGTGTGTGTTCGTGTGGGAATGGGAACGGGAAGGGAACACAGAACAACTATGTGAATATTAATTCATTCATATTATATGTGTGAACATCAGGCGGACACGTTTGGGATATGTAAATATTTAGGTTTGTAGTATTGTTGTTTGTTTGTTTTGAGTCAAAACTAAAACTATATCTGTAGTTGCGAGTTGCGCACTGCAATGCGTGGTGCATAGATTTAGAAATATAAGGGGTTTACGGAAATTATAAACTCGATTGACATTCGAGTCAATGAAGGGTCGCGCCCGAGAATTCTCACAAAATTGTATTGTTCTCGGGCGCGGCCCTGCCAATCGAGTTTACTTTCCGTAAACCTCTATAGAGTGAAACCGGAAGCGAGAAATATAGATTAACCTTTAAGCAAACAATTTTTAATTATATGAATTCATTCTGGCCGTTCATTGCTGGAACAAAGTGTTTTTTAATCTTAATATTCATCTTGAATGACGTTTTACAGACATTCCTTTTTCAGGATTTTAGTGCAACACCTTGTACATGAAGAGGGATATAGTGAAATTTGCAATAAACATTTATCTGTATAGTCAATAGTGAATACTAGAATAGTGAGCTTAAAATAAGTTGGAACGAACTGGAAGACCGTTCACATAAACGACTCGAGCGTCCTTGTCGTTCACTCTCACTGCTTTCGTTGATTATTCTGGTGCGTTCCGATTAGGAAATGAACTTCAGGGGTTCAGAAAATCACGATTGAAAAGTGTAAAGTCGTCCCCAAACTGCAACGTTCTAGAGTCGTACGGCATTTAAGGCGTAACTTCACCACCGAAATTACATCCGGGTGAAGTTACTGCCCAAATAAGATAATGAACTTCATATTTACTTCGAGTGAGTCTCTGGACGTCAAAAGACGTTTGAACGCCGCTGTCAGGAGCAGGGAACCGTTAGTGCGCAACTTTCAACTTCAGTAAGAAACCTTACACGAAATCCTGAATTTTCCAAAAACGCAGTGAAGTTTACACATTTTAACCTTCAAGGACGTTCGGGTACATTTTCAGAACGCCCCCAAGGATGATTCGTCTGAACGTCCTCCAGATGGGTGTGGAGCCCAAAGAGAAGATGATACGCATACATGCCTGATAGTGATACTAATATAGGAAATTATACTAAACCTTTGAGCACCAGGACCAGGAAGACCAATGTCGTCGATGTTTTCCAAAATAGGCGTATTACCTAAACATTTGAATAAAAACACGCACGAATAGTTGTTTCGTTAACATTAAATCCAAAAACAATTATCCTATGTCATCCATTTTAATACCCCTTTCGGGTTTTATCACAAATATTAATCATCAATGCTTACATGGATAAAATATTCCTATGCTTACAGAAACCCTATTACTTATTTTCGTATAATTTGAATGAGGAACGAGAAATGAATGAGATTTACCGACCCGGGAAAGGAAAATAACATCTCCGGCAGAGAATTTATAAAGTATTGTAAACGAAATAGTATATTTCCCAACAAGTTGTGTTAAGAAGGGTTTTCTAACGCAAAAGGTTACGAACACCTACATCATATTCATACCAGGGGTGGCCAACTTCATTATATATACCTATAGATCGACTATTTTTCTTAAAAATGTGTTGTACATTCTTGGCATTTAACACTTATTCATTAATAAGTGACAATTATAAAAGGTATTAAGTCAATATGATATTTGTTGGCCACCCCTGCGAATATAGACAATTGAAATCGCGAAATTACTCTTCGAAACCAGTATTCTTGCTTGCGAACAAGCCGAACACAGAGTCAAACGAGTCACAACGCCGAAAAATTTTAAAACGTATGCAACCCAAACAACATAGTAAAAGCAAATGTTCCGCTTTAGTTGAGACACCCTGTATATTGCCTTAGTTCAAATTATAACATTAAAAAATTCAAGTAATTAAGAATTTAGAATCATGGTACTTTCAATACGCAATTCTATATTGAATCTGTATGGATCAGTTTGTGGCCCCCTTGATTAAAGCATTAGCGAACCTCCCATTACTTTTACGTTACATGAAAATTGTGTGATGCAAAAATATAATCAAAACACTCTACATGATTCTTTTTTATTATCAGTCACAACGATTTTTTGCTCTTTTGTGTTAATATTTCGGTACACCGCTATAGCAGTGCATCTATTTGAAAATTTCGTTTGAATTAAACATTTAGACCGTCACATATGTGCAGAATAGAAACACTCACACATGGAGAGAGAGATAGAGAGTAGAAAACGACACCGAACAGAATCATCACCGTTCCCATAAAAAATCGTTGCTAAAATTTACCGAATGTAATCAAACTATGCGAACAGATGACTTTTTCATATGGTAATTGTAATCTGCGTCCATGCATACACAGCACAATATGCAGATAAATTGGAATTGACGTTCATTAGTTAAAAGTAAAAATTCTAGAAATTTTAACTTTTAGTAAAATCCAAGTGCAGTAATGTATAAATTTAGATTTCTTTGCATTAGCGTCAATTCCAATGCCACATTGAGGGAAATTGCAGTTGGGGTGGGTGATGCAAAATGTGTGAATTGTTTCACAGAGCAATATGCACTCGTTTTTTCTTTTTTTCTTTATCTCGCATAGTATCCTCATGTATCTGTTACTGCGTACAGTACATGCTAGTTGGATCATCCCCATTTTATTTTCCGAGCGTTTAACCCTATTTAGTTATATTGCATTGTTGCGTTCACCCATATGTGTGTGCGGATGTTGCAATTTCAACTAAAATATGCAAAATCTTCTTGCTTTAGTTGCCGCAGTTGCAAATGGCAGGCCAGGAATGGTGAATATGTATTTTGCACCTAACTTGGGGGCTGCCCTGCGGCTATGACATCAAGAAAGGATCAAAATAAAAGAACAAGAACCCTAACGAGCATGATGGCACATAGTATAATACTATAAGCGTTATAATACTTCTATAAAGATATGTTTCAACTTTGGCCCTAATCAGATTTTCGTATTAACAGTGCCAGGACCAAATGTGTTATGCTTGAAAACGCACACACTCGATGAAATTAAAGTGAAAATAAATGAAGACAAAGATGTTACGATGTAAGTACAAATACAATCGAAATATGTAGTATTATCATGATTACCGAAGGTATAGTAAGGAAAGTTATGTCGGTCAAAGTCTGCTTTTCGACGGATCTCCAGTAACCTCGCTTCCCATAGTCCACCAAAAAGTGCGGTATTTGCTATGAAATCGTAGTTTATATGGTCGGAAAGTTGTGATTTTTTAGAAAAAATCCGAGAGAAGTTTAGTCAACCTTGTGAGGAATGTTATGTCGGTCAAAGTCCGCTTTTCGACGGATCTACACTAACCTCGCTTCCCATAGTCCACCGAAAAAGTGCGCTTTTGGCTATGAAATCGTAGTTTATATGGTCGGAAAGTTGTGATTTTTTAGAAAAAATCCGAGAGAAGTTTATTCAACCTAGTTAGGAAAGTTATGTCGGTCAAGGTCCGCTTTTCGACGGATCTCCACTAACCTCGCTTCCCATAGTCCACCGAAAAGTGCGGTTTTTTGCTATGAAATCGTAGTTTATATGGTCGGAAAGTTGTGATTTTTTAGAAAAATTCCGAGAGAAGTTTAGTCAACCTAGTGAGGAAAGTTATGTCGGTCAAAGTCCGCTTTTCGACGGATCTCCACTAACCTCGCTTCCCATAGTCCACCGAAAAAGTGCGGTTTTTGGCTATGAAATCGTAGTTCATATGGTCGGAAAGTTGTGACTTTTTAGAAAAATTCCGACAGAACTTTAGTCAACCTAAAGGCAATAGACTTTTGCAATATCAAATATTTTTCTAATTTATTGGCTATTCTAGTATTTAGGTCCTTTTTTTTAAATAAATTGCTGATCTGGCACTTTATGCTGGGATCAGTAAAACAGATGCCTCAAAAAGATAATTTTATGGTTTTTTTAGCCAAACGCATTTTATAAGCTCGGTGCCGAAATTTGAAACCAATATTTTACCTTTCCGAGTTTGTGACCATAACTGTTAAATATTTTGAGTCTACTCAACAGTGATAAAATTCCGAGTTTGTATATATACATCTTGATTTCAAAACAAAATTTTTCATCAAAGAACCTTAAAATTATTACTTACATAAAATATATACTTATCTATAGCCTTAGGACACCACAAACAAATACACAGACAGACACACATGTCGGAAAAATTATTTCATTTTGTTAATGGAGAAATTTAATCAAATAATTTTCTCCGGTTTCTCTTGCTGAGAAGGTTTTAAAATTGTTAACCTCGGAATAAGTAGGGGAAAATGAGTAGGATCATTAATGGGAAACAAACAACGTATCCGTTACAGACACGACGTCTTCTTGTCCCTTCTACAATTAAATTAAATTTTTTTACAGATAGGTATCAAGTTCCTGTACATACTGCAGAAACGTAGGTACAGTCCACACTCGAAAGATTTTTAAGTTTTAAAATTTCGAAAGCTTTATAAATTAATGTTTGAACATTCTTGGCAAATGGTTTTCAAAAATGTCTTTCTTTTTATAAAATATTTATTTATCTTTACTAATTGTGGAACAGTTGGAAACTCTGTTTAAAACTATGCTCAAAAATTACAGTCCGGAAAACTCCTTATCTCTTTGCTTCCGCAACAAATGAATGAAAATTAAAAAGAAAACCCGTTTTGCCAACTTTTCCAAATAGTCTATATTATAATAACGACTTTTAATTTAAAATAAAAACCTTTTACTGCGAATTAACTAGAGCAGGAGTACCAGAGGAAAATAAGCAGGCACCTTCTTTCTCTATCTTACTAATTCGCGCTGGCACGAATCGAATTCGAAAATTACGTTTTTTGTTCTCATCATCACGGTTTCCACCATTTTTCCCTCCCACTCCCATCCCGCCGCATCAGCATCAGTTAGATCTCTTCAGTCGTTATTTCAGTCTTCAGACTTTGCTGCAAAGCATTCGACAGTTCGTTCATTCGTTGGTCTATATACCTACGTTCTTTTAATGAAAACTCTTTCGTCTAAATACTTGGAAACGCGTTCATTTTTGCCTACACAAGTGAGAAACGCTATCAAACGCAAGTATGTATTACACTTTTCCATTTCGTGCACCATCCAACGTTCCTCGTCGTTGCTTCCGTCTGCACATCTACAGGGGTCAAAGAAATTAAAAAAATAAAGAAACAAGATTTTTTGTATGGATTTGTAATAAACTACGACATATACCGTGCGTTTATTTTACCATAGAACATAGCATGTAAGCCAATACCTTTCGTCAGTACAATACATTGTCATCGTGGTGTGTGGTGTGTCCTCGTCTCTCCCCACAATACAAATCCCCACTGCCATGAGTTTGACTCGTTTATTTTAGTTGCGAACATAGCACACGCTATGTTCGAAGGTAAAATAAACGTTTTGTGTCAATACATCTTGTTTGAATTCACTTTTTCCATTCTAAATCAGTTATTAACCAACACCTGCTTGTATGCTTCGTAAATTTCTCATTTTCAGATTTTTTGCATTAACTACTTTTCTTTGTATTTTCTCTCTCAACCTTCTGTATATATGGTTGCAAAGCGAAATGATTTCTCATTCAATGTAAATTAACCCACTCGGCCTTTCGTTCACTATGTAGTATGTACTTACTACCTATATGTAGTAGAAGTAGACCATTAGTAGTTATGTATAGTGTAGCGTAGTAAGTTTCCTATTAGCGAAAGAGATAGAAGAGCTAAAGGTCCGACGAATGTGCAATGAGTTAGATGGTCGAAGTCCTTTTTAAGCACTGCCGCGGCTAACGAAGCACATTAAGGACCAGATGCTTGCTTAACGGGATACATTCCCGGATGCAATAATACTCGGCAACCAGACCAGCAAGAAAGACTGACATTAGTGAGCTTTAGGTGGTTTTACTACTTATGCCGGTGTTTTCACAATTATATGCTCACACTGAACTCACGTGAATGGTAAATTTTGTCTTTCTGTTTGTGGATCCAGTGTAGGTACCTACTGGTACTTTGTTTGCGACTTCTCTACCTGTGGGGGCGTTCTCTTAAAGGATGGCGGGTATAGAAACGTCAATCCGCCATCTTGGGTTTCGATTCAGGAAATCACGTCGAAATACCACTAGCGCCACCTAGCGGATGAAAAATCCCTAGCTCCACCACCAACACTGGTCCAGAACCCTCTAATCCTTACTACTATAATTAACTTCAAGGTAGGGTGTTTCTCTGACAACTTCAAAAACCGACTTGAGAGCTTTTTTTTGGTCACCGCGTTCTCGGATATAGCAGTTACTAATTTACTACTTGAGACTTAAGAGCTTTTTTTTGGTCACCAAAACTTATCGCCGGGGGGGGGGCAACCGCGCCACTCGCCCCACCCTGGCTACGCCCATGATCTGGTGAATAAATAATACGATTGCTGTTAAAAAATAGTTACACTATCTTGAAACTCATCATAGGACTTACTTATACAAGTAGTTGAAAATCTGACGAATGGATTTTAATAATAAATATTGCTTTTAGCACTCGAAGCGACACGTTCCGTATAATACTATTGAAATCCCATAGAAGAAGTCAATTCTTTTTATTCTTTGCATAATTAGACGTTCGGCAAGAAGCGTGCCAGATACCATTTGCTTGTTAAATATTTAAAAAGATTTAAGTGTTGTAAATTCTTAAATGCCAGAATATACAAAAAAAATAATACAAAAGAAAATGAAAGAATTCAAGCAAACATTGAATATTCTCCTTAGCGAATATGAAGAATTAACGAATTTATTTATAATCTATAAAACACTCTTCATCTTCTTTGCAGTAGAAAATTTCTTTCAGTCTTTGTTCCCAATTAGTCTCTGTCGCAGGTCGTATGATATAATTCCGAAAAAACGAAGTAATACTACAGGTTTTCAAATTATTTCGTATATTTAGCGCGAGTATTCAAACTTCAAATCCGTATGGAACCTTGACCGGAAATGTAGGTAACGGATATATTAAGCTGTACCTATAATTTGGGTCTACCTTGCTTCTGAAGTTATACTGAATGTTCCAAAGATTATTTAGTGGGTACACCGTAAAAATATTTTATGTATGTAAAATATATAAAAATTTAAGTAAATTTACAATATTTTACGAACTATTCCGGACAACGGTGTGTATAATTATCTATTTCATGTAAATTTTCAGTTTTCTTTAACAGTGGAGTTCTTCATTTTTGCGACCTAATTGTAGATATAGTTCTATATTTTTCGCTGAAAAATACTTTTTCTCGAACACTCATTGAATCGGATGTGAATTACTACTAGAACCGCTTTTACAACTATTCTGATTTCCGGAAATTACTCGCCGGTTACTCAACGTGCCCTGTTTAATGTCACACAAACATTTTCATCCTCTTCATCTGTATAGGTACGAAGTGTTACAAGGTGGATATAATAAAACTTTCAGGCCGCGCGAATTAGGGACGCAATAAATCGTGAATTTTTTCCCGCATACCCCAACTTTATTTTCGGGCAAAAAAGGATCAACCAAAGCAA
The DNA here is from genome assembly GCA_030264535.1 of Liometoxenus newtonarum. Classification (NCBI taxonomy): domain Eukaryota; kingdom Metazoa; phylum Arthropoda; class Insecta; order Coleoptera; family Staphylinidae; genus Liometoxenus; species Liometoxenus newtonarum. Next base: position 19,247 of record JARJEB010000938.1, read on the forward strand.
TCGCTGGCACAATTTCGGACATAGTTATTGATATATTAGGGTTACGCGATCTGAAGAAGGAAAACACACACCGCACACGTTTCAAGCATTTAAAGCTGCAAAATCCACGAAATACACACGTTGGGTTGAAAGTGTCAGGTGAATACCTATAAGGGTGCGGTGTCGATTCCTTATTTGGAAAACCTCTGCTGTCAGTATGGAGTATTTTCTGGAACAGCAGTGCGCGGATATTAGGAAAATGTCAAAACTTTAAAATCCCTCGGCTTGTAAAGTTGTAACCACCCCTGTTGCATAATTTATAAAACGGTGATACCCTTCTTAGTAACACACGACGAGGACCTCGTCTTTGGTCCGCCGAAGAGCTTTCATTCCGCCAATTCAAATCTCTTCTGCGTTTCAGTGGTTGCACGTTTCTAGGCTTTTTTCGTTCTCTCCGCGACATCATCCTCCCTCATCCTCACCCGCAACCGTACTGCTGTGATTACTCGTTTTATTTTTATACTTATATTAGACGTAGGTAGGTTCGAATATTAGAAAATGCAATTTGCATCCGCCATCCGGTCCGAGAGGTTTGCAGGTTGTCGGTTGCAGAAAGTTGGAGGGTACTTGGTTAGATTTGAACTCGGTCTTTCAATCTTCCCCTTGGGTTTCTTGGCATACGATGACTAATTACAAGCGACTTTTATTGCGCTTTTAATAAGTTGCTGGGAATTTTATATGAATTCGATGAATGATGATGAATCGAATCGACGACGCTTCCCAATTTGATCGATGATACTTAAAATTTCAATAACGTTCGAACGTTCCGAATCGAAATTATATAACTTTCGAGAAATTGTAGTTAAAGTCACGTGGAACGTGGAACACTTTTTACTCTTCAATCATACAAATTTTACTTCAGAATCATCAACGGAAACTTCTTAAACAAAACTATCTCCGAAACTGTTGAATCGTTTCGTGAAATCCAATTTTGCCAAATTAACTACAATTACAACTAATATTCAGAATAATCCAAAATCATTGACATGTCTGCACTTTGAGCACTGATTGGTAGACGTGTACAAATTCGAAATTACAATTAGAAAAATTTATTAAAGTTTCGAAAAGTATAGTTTTTCCGGATTTACTGCGGTATTTGGAAACACTCGGATATAAATTTTTGCGATTTTTATTTAAAAGTATCACGTTTTCTCAATATGTAGGTACAAATAAGCAATATTCTAAAACTTATTGAATGTAAACGTTTATTGTTTTCCAAGACTTTCTTATATTTCACGGTAGCTTTCGGAAATTATTTCCAACAATTGTTGAAACGTTCCAGTTGCTGTTATACGTATATCAGTAATATTTCTTTATAAGTCTACAATTTATTGAACGCATAAGAACTTACTTTTCAACAATACCACAAGTCTTTCCTTCTTTCTAACGTTCGGATATTTTAAATTTAAACAATCAGCTCAGCTATAACTTCGAGTCGAACGCTGAAATAGTACCATAAAAGATTTTGAAAAAAGACAAAATAAAAACGCTAGCCAAGATTAACTTAAAAGAAAAATAAGAATTTCTATTCTATTTTTATACTATAGTTCTTAGTTTTTTCGACTTATAGTCGTTTAGTTTTAGCTCTGCTGATGCTTTCCTTTTGGTAAAAAGATATCTATAGAAAATCTAAGCCGCCGGTCGCAAAGTAAAAGCTTAAAATGAAAAAAAAAGGAAAAAAACGACGTCGAAGAAGAATAGTGCGGGAATGGAAAAAATATAAATACGAATGATAAAAGAAGCAAAAAAATGGAGTAAACGAGTGAAAGCCATTGGAGCAAAAAGTCAGCTTTGAGTAAAGAGCTGAAGATACTAAAGAGTGGAATTCGAAAGGTTGATTTCAAGTCCATTCTTTTATTACGTGATGCACTAATTTTATTTTGTTTTATTAAATTTATCTACCTACAGGTCACATAAACTTAAGCCCCGGAAAATGTGTGTACTACAGGCTGCGAATTTTTGGTAACCAAGCATATGCCCCAGTAAGTGGCATATGCCACTTGATGTACAGTCAGGGCAAAAACGATTAATGTTGACAATAAAGAAGTATAGTGTAGGTATATGAATGAAAAACACATTGTGAATGCTGTACATGAATTTTCACAAAAAAAAAATATTGTGATAATTCTTTTTCGGAAAATCTGCATATTTTGATCGTTTAAAATCAGCGAAAATTTGAACATTTCCATTCAGACTATATTTCAAAGATTAACTTCATTGCAAAACGCACACGAGAAGTTTAAACAATAAATTTTGTATTTTTTGCTCATCATTCAACCATACGACTAGGTATTAGTTTTTTTAGTCGTTTTCTTCCTTATCGTTTTCATTTAACTTTATATCCACGAATCTCATATAAAGACTTGAAGTAAGCTTCAGTTCAGAGGAAAATTCATATCAATGCGAGACAATATTACGTCGCCAGTAATAAAAATCAGCGAACGGCCGATGATCTCGTCGCGATCTTCGTTCGCAATCGTCGAATCGTCCTCGTGGAACACTCAAATCCCAAAGACAATTTCTTCGTTCTATGATTAGGAATATATGTATATATATAATACATTTTTGTACAAGAACGCACAGAAGTTTTACAAATAACATTCTAGCCAAAAAAAACATAATTTTATTTGAATCCTAAATTAAAGCAAAATTTATTGTATACTGACGAATAAATTTTCAGACTCGTTGGATATTATTTAAATAAGTTAAACAAATTATGTATTTCCTTGTATCTTCTCAAATATTTCGCCATTCTTTGTAGATACATAATATTCATTGAATGCCGCGTGCATTCACAAAGTCGATTTGAACAACGTATATTTGATCGTTTCCATTCCGATTTTGTCGGCTTGGTTTTTACACACAAATGGTACGACACGCAAAAAAAATCCGATGTCTGCATACATATATATACCTAGGATTTTTCGCAATTCACCAAACGATGGCCAAACTATCCAGCACGCGCAATTGTCGCAATTCTCACGTACAATTCGAAATACTATTTTAAAGCCGCACACGATTCCATCGTTTCGGCCGGCACTCAATTTGCAACAATACAATAAACTCACTCTACCGTACTTCTTTAATCATAGGTTTAACAGTAACTACAGCGCTTCTACGCAAACATGAGCCCCCGGAGAAGATGTCCTCTAAATGAAGCATTTTTACGAGAACCAATCGTAGAGGGTTTTTTGACACAAACCCTAGAGGCTCGAGTCCCATTGTTAAAAACAAATACTTAGTGTTGATGCAATCAAAAACACTAGCTCAATAATAAAATCACCAGATATCGGTGAGGTTCGTCATAATTTTAATACTTTCGCAAATATGTGACAGCTGAACACATCTACCAAGTTCCTTGTTTGTTTAGAAGGACTATAGCTTTTTTTGTAGGCATACAGTATGAGATATGTTAGCAAGTGTTTGATTCCGGTGGTTACGGCAATTGAATAGACGCACAACTCCGGGAAGAGGTAACACAGGTAGCAAACTCTATTTAGTCCAAAACTCCTAAAAGAGAATATAGTTGAGACTTCTCCATCATCAATAAACAACTAACTAACCCAGTTATACGAGATGAAAAACAGTAATGAGAAATATTAGCAAGTGTTTGATTCCGGTGGTTACCCCCATTGATTAGACGCATAGCCGCGGGAAGAGGGAACACAGGTCGCAAACTCGATTTAGTTCAATACTCCAAAACCGAAAATCGTTGCGACTTGCGACCTCTTGCGATCAATAAATAATAAATAATTAATATGTCGTATGGTTATACGAGAAAAATATTGAGTCATCTCAATTGATCAACGCACAGGCCAACGCTAAATGTTTTGACTTTTGAGATTCGCATCAACGATATCCAAAAAGCCACGATATTAAGGATTAGAATTGGTTTCTATTAGGAACGTGAAACTCGGAAACGATAGGATAGAGTAAAAGAAAATTTTTATGACATCCTTCCGATCGAAGGATACATATTTGGAAAAATTGGAAGGAGGGCTTCTCAAGGTCTAGGACCTATGCTAGAGGGTATACCGGGTGTTACAACAAAAACGTTGCATTTTCAAAGTGTTTCGTGTTTCTAAGTGTTAAAGAGGCATTCATAAGTTGTATATACATAGGTCAATGTGTTACAAATGGAAAATTGTTGCTTTATACATATGCGCCTATAGGTATGTGAGTTTAACTTTAGCATAACGACATTTTCCTTTGCCGAAAGAGTGTTACAGTTGCCGTTCACTGACATTCATACAAATTGTCCGAAATTTTATTGCTTTATAAATAAATTTACGAGCTCGTAAGTTTAGTTCCTTCGACTCCAGCATGGAATTGTGCATGTATCAGCATTGGGTACGTTTCATGAATATAATACACTTGCTCTAATGCACATTCATCCCATTTAAATGATACACACATACAGAGGCGTAGGCAGGATTCCATGCAGGGCGCGCAAGAACAAGGAGAATATCAAAAGAATCACTCCAACGATATTAAAAAACAAATAGAAAACGCAAAATTAATGCCAGGGGGGAAACCGCCCCACTCGCCCCAGCCTGCCTACGCCCATGCACACATACGCATAGCCTCATTGCAAGTATAGTTTCTATACGAATGGCATCGAGGATATGGAGTGGCGAGGTGGTTTTAGGGTGCTTTTGGTTTGTCACTCGGAGAACTCCGATCATGTTCAATTTATCCAAGTGCTCCTATCTTGCTCGCTTGTATCTGAGATTACTCCGTGCGAAGTGCTCAGACAGAAAGCAAGATTTCATTTCGGGTTTTATTTATACATTCGTTGCTAATTGAACATGTCAAACTTAAAATTATGCCGAATATAGAAGGCACGTTTGCGTTTGGCTCAGTCTAACTAGCTCCGAGCGTTCGGCCGCGTTCCAACCCAAACGCACCCTTGGTTAGGAAGTACTACTGCAGATATAAGATAGATATTAGAGCAGAAATACATCAGGTGCAAGTTTAAGTAGAAGTAAATGTTTTATCATCCTAAATTGAATTTGTACCGTGCAAGTCCTATCTCTGTCTGACTTTTTTTTTCGTCCATTTACATATATTTTAAAACATTATTTTATACTTTATTTCTTTCAAGTGCAGTATTTCGACCAAAGAAAACTATCGAACTAAGACGTGTTTTATAATCCAAGAAATATTAATTTGGAACCCCCTATCACAATTCGTGCCCAACGTGGGGCGCCAATTGTGATTGTGTTATGCTATACGAGAAAACAGTAAATATCGAGTCATCTCAATTGATCAACTCAACACAAGTCAACGCTAAATGTTTTGACTTTTGAGATTCCGCATCAACCCCAACGTGGGGTGCCCACGTGCCCAACGTGAGGCGCCAATTGTGATAGTGTCTATTCCTAAAACAATAATATTACTTTATTTATAGTTAATTAATTTGATTTTTTTTGAAACAATTTAGAATGAGTTTACGATTTGCATTTACGTAAATTCTTGAAATGAACAACTTCTTTTTCTGGCTCTGGCATAAAATCAAAATTAATTTGAATATTATTAAAAATTGTTAAACAACATGAATTCGCACAATAATTTAGAATGAATTTTAATATAAATTCCAAAGTAGAAAGTATACGTGTATACCAAACAAGATACTTGTTTTCCTTGTTTAGAAGAAGTGATGCTATTCTCTTTATTGACTGAATTATTATCATCACGCTTCGCTGAATTAACTGAGAGCAGCGCACATTAACACAGCCCATGCAGCGAGCGCAATATCAATGACGCTTTGTTATCAGCATTCACTAAAATACTTTCTTCCCTTTCGTTGGATGCTTCGTGGCGGTTTTCTATCAAATAATTAATAAACAAGTTGCAAACGCAATTCCAATTTTCATCAATTTCAAGTTCCGATATTAAAATATACAAGTTAAATTTTAACATTGGCAATTGATAATTCTGTTTATCGATAAATCCATCAATAGAAATATAATTGGCAAATTTTTTTCATTTGAGTGTAGCTTAACACAAAGGTCAATTTTTCTAGGTATTTATATACAAATATTGATTTTATTATAATGCAAATTAAATGGTATTCGTATTGGTGCTCAATTTGTATCAAAATTACATGCTACATGCTAACAAATACTAGTGTTGATGCAATCAAAAACACTAGCTCAATAATAAAATCACGAGATATCGGTGAGGTTTGTCATAATTTTAATACTTTCGCAAACATGTGAGCGCCGAACACGCCTACCAAGTTCCTTGTTTGTTTAGAAGGACTATAGGTTTTTATATATAAGAATTAAAATATACATTATGCTATTACATTTACCCACCACATGTATACTTTTCTGACTCTGACAGAAAAGTACACAGTCAAGGTACCGATTATATGAAAATGTATGCTTATATTTTTTTCTTTTCGCCTACATTTTATTTTGATCAATATAATGATTTAAGTAGTAATTACAAGGTGTACATTAATAATACAAAAGTATAGACAGTATAGACAGTAAAAAAAAAGAATGAAATATGTAAGGAAAATGGAATTATCGAAGGAATATTATTGATTACTTACTAAAATGAACTACTTTTCAATTCAACATTAGAAATTATAGATACCAGTAAACGAGTGAACAAAATACATGTACCTTAACTTTTATTAAACAATACTTATTAAATAAATATTTGCCCTTAGAACTATAATACTTTTAAAAATCGGCGCGTTGAATTCGCACCGCATAACTACACTAGGATTTCGTAGACTTCGTCGATCGGAAAAGTATAGGTATATAATTTTGATCAGAAATTGGTTACGATTTAATATCACTAAATTTCAGTGCAATTTCTTGGTTATACGTT
>JARJEB010000944.1:0-12939 GCA_030264535.1 Liometoxenus newtonarum
GCCCATGACCCAAGTTGGTATTTCGATTAATTCATATTATATTGGCTCATAAATAAAAATATTGAAAATATAACAAGAAGTATTTTATTTTATATGTTTACGTGTTTCTGGGGACGTGGTTTTGGGACCCCCTTCGATCGGGGGCCCTAGGCGCGCGCCTAATGCGCCTAGGCCTAAACGCGCCCCTGCATTTAACTGGTATTTGTGTTCCATTATAAGAATCGACTCCTTCGTAGCGCAATTGGTTAGAGCTGGGACTAGATATGCTGTAGGTTGCGGGTTCGATCCGCGTCGAAAGAGTTAATTTTTTCTACAAAAAAAATACACATAAGAAACCTACAACATTTCAAAAATAATTACAAAAAAATTGATTCTTATAATGGCACACAAATACCAGTTAAATTAAAGGTATTTAGTAGAAGGATTGAAGGGATTCTAAACCCTTCACCTTATGGAGATTTACATGGGTGGTGGGCCCAATGGTTAGAGGCATAAAAGTGACTACATCCAACCCGCCTGGATTAATTTGTGGATTAACTGGATTATTATGTGGATGAAGCGGTTTTAATTATCTGGATTAAGTGGATTATATAAGTGGATTATACATATATGTAGGGCCCCATATAATACTCCACTTAATCCACATGTAATCCACCTAATCCACATATAATCCACTTAATCCACATATAATTCAGTTAATCCACTTAATCCACGTATTAATCCAGGAGGGTTGGATATGTAGTTGCCTTCACCCATGTAAATCTCCATAAGGTTAGAGGGTTTAGATCCGTTCATTCCTTTTACTGTATTTTTATAAATTCCAAGATTGATTTCGATATCACAGTGATTTTTTTTTGATTTTTTGATCAGAACGTGGACAATTTTTCGGCCCCAAATTAACTTTTAAATACAAAGCTAGAATGAAATTCATAAAAGCATAAAACTCATAAGTAGGTAAGTAGGTAATAAGTGTTTGATGGGTGTTTGTATCCGATTTAGGATTTCACGAGATTTTTGATTTTTAAGAATTCTTGTATTGACAAAATTCAAGACGAGATCAAGACAAGAACCCGGTTTATATCCACAAAACAAGACAATATTTAAGTGAACCAGATTATTTAAAATCAAACCAAACCAAACCATGTTGAATCGAGATTCGAGTTGTGTGAGTTATTTCAAAGACCTAATCCTTGAGAAAGAAGTTAACGATTGATGAACTATTTGTGCACAATCAATTCAACTATGGCAAGGAACAAAATTGACAATTGACAGTAACGACATGATCATGAAAATTAATTACTTCGATCGTGCATCGACACTCCCATGAGTTTGACTCGTTTATTTTAACTGTGAACATTACGTACATGCTATATACGCTCTGTAGGTATATGAAAATAATATTTTTTATAAAAAAAAACTCCAAAGTACCTATATAATTGTGAATTGTATAATTGTTAAGTTGTGATTTTCAAAACACTCGATCGATAAAGATATTTCGTCAAGAAAACCTTAGCGGGACTTGAAATACAAATTATTTTCCGTAACTCTATCAACGCAAGTATTGTTTCTTCGTTTCATGCAACCCTAATCTAATTTCCACTTGCTTCGACTTTGAACATTTCCACATCGACTCATCTGATTTAATCAAATTGTATATACCTACATAATCTCATAATCTGTTTATAATCGTAATTGTTAGCATTATAATCATGATCATCATCACCATCGTTTTAACGGAAGTGTACTTATATATCTAACAGTCTGGTTATTCATAATGTCTGCACAGTGATACTTACACATTTACTTACTTACACATGAAGGGAATTCAACTGGGAATACCATAATAGAAAGCCGTCACATTTACATAATTTGACACAGAAATTTACTCCCTGACTAATTCATTCTGACTCCAGTTTCAAAGGAGGGTGAGTGGTGAGTTTCAAGCATGGCATGAAGCATCCGAGTTCTTATGGGTAATGCAATATGAAAGTGGATGCAGAAACAATTTAAAGCTACATTGCTGACTGACTGCATCATTTGACCATTGAATGAAAACGTGCTTGTTCCTTTCTCACCTGTACACCCTGTACAAATACCTAAATGTTCGTGTCCATAGTGGTTCCCGATTAATATTTTCCACGGAAACGAGAATCAATATTTTAATTCTTACGCTTACTTTATGTAAAAAATGAACATATATAAAATACCTTCCAAAGGAAACCGATTCTTTGAGAAATCCTCTTCGACTTTCCATCCATTTCGCAGGCTAGTAAAATGTTAACCCCATTAAAAAATTGATGCAAATTATCGGGCACTTCGAGTTATGTCAACCAACATATATAAAAGGAAGTAAACGTTTTACCACATACTTACCTTTCTCTAGTTGCAAGAGGTAACTTAACTCAATTCGATGGTTTTTTGTTTTGTAATTTGTTTTCCAGATTGGATTTCAATTTTCAGTTTTATTATGCTGGCGGTACGCTGGCGCTACCTGCTGATTGATAGTATGACTATGTTCCATGACTATAGTTTATAATTTTCTTTAATTTTCCTGATTTTCATTTGCCTAATAATAATCAGAAAGTTTTCCAACCTAGAGCATCGGCAAAATTCAAATTTGTACAGGCATCGGACTACACACCTTCGGCTTCAGTATTTTCGATGATTATTTGTTTTGTTATTATTATTATGCTGGCGGTAAGCTCGCACCACCTAATGGATGATAGTAAGACTATCTTCCTTTCCTTTAAACAATTAATAATTTCTTTAATATTTTTTAATTTTCTTGATTTTGATTTTTCTACAATAAACAGAGAGTTTTCCAACCTAGAGATGTCGGTAAAATACAAACTTGTAGAATCATCTGATGAACTACACCTTCGGCTTCAGTCTTTTCCATGGTTTTTTGTTTTGTAATTTATTTTCGGGATGGCAATTTCACTTTGCAATTTGCTGGCGGTAGCCTAGTGCCGCCTAACGGATGATAGTGAGACTATATTCGTTGCCTTTACACAATTAATAATTTCTATAATTTTCTTGATTTTGATTTTCCTACAATAATCAGAAAGTTTACCAACCTACAGATGTCGGCAAAATTCAAACTTCTAAATACAATCATCTGATGATCTGATTGAACTGAACTACACCTTCGAGCATCGTCTTTCAGTCTTCGGTTAGGTATTTTTATCAGTTCTGTCATGATTCTGTTTGTGTCAGTTCATCACGACACTGAATTTTGATTTGTAGTCGCACCCGCAGGTCGCGCCCGCGACCCCAATAAAAAGCACTTAGGAGACGAGAGCACAAGACACAAAATGTCAACTTTAAAATAAAAACACAAGACGAGACTGTTTACATTTGGAATATCAAGCAAGAAGTGGTTGCCCATTCGGCACCACGACGATATTATTTCGACGATTTATTGGTGCACGTTTGTCGAACAGAACGCACATTGTTGTGCGTTCTTGTTCACCATCGTCTTCGCTGTGAAGTTGAACCCAGAATGGCTGGAGAGGCATGCACCAGTGGCAATCGGAAAAGGAACAAATTGTGCAGGCAGGGCTCCAGTAGATCTGGTGGCAAGGATTCGGATATCGATACCGACAGATCGTCGGTGGGTTTAGGTGGTGTGCAGACGACTCGCGGAGGTATCAGGGTTTACAAAATCGTCGTGTTGGGTGACGGTGGTGTCGGAAAATCTGGTAAGTGCATTAATTAAAGGAAAAAAAAAACAAAATATACAAACATAACTAAGCCAGTATGTTTTAGCCGTCACCTTACAATTCGTTAGTCATAGTTTTTTAGATTATCATGACCCAACGATTGGTAAGTCCTTATCATGATTGTACTGAGTAAAAATGCAAATTGGTTAAAAAAATTGCAGAAGACTCGTATCAGCAACAAGCAGTTATTGATGGTGAACCGGCTCTACTTGATATTTTAGATACAGCTGGACAAGTAAGCACGAAACTTTCTTAAACGTGTAATTGCGTTATGAAAAGTTAGCAATCCAGTATGCTAGTATGCCTGTTTTACTTATTGGCATTCGTTCGGAAATTCATACTTAATTTAATTTAGCCTAACCAGATAAGGCAATATGAAAAATTATAATCCTTGAACTAAAAATTGAATTTTCTTAAAATATTTGGTTGCAAACACTTCATCCTTTAGCATTTAGTTTAGCCTAGCAATAACATTTTCCAGGAACTTCTTAAACCCTGAGCCACACGAGCATATTTTGTGCGTGCTAAACTGCGAAAGTGCGAAACACTCAACGTCGAGCAAATAGCTGTGTTCTTTTACAGACTTGAGCTGGGTTTAGGTCTTACGATGAGGAACTATTCTCTCATTCTGAACGCACTCCTGAGTTTGACTGACTCAAAATAAAGAGAACTCAGCTTCGGATTGACAAAAATATGATCGTATGAACCAAGCTTAAATTTAAGTATAGATACTCTGTGTCGCGGACGCGACCTTTGCATTTTTCGGCAGGCCTCTTTTGGTGACCTTCGGCACACAATAAATATTAACAGAATATTCACTTCGTGCTTTTCGGCAGGCCTCTTTTGGTGACCTTCGGTGCGTCAGCAAATGTTGTATGTGGGTTGGATTTTGCGGGAAATTTGAATTTACCTAACAATGCAAATAGCAGTTTCAAATTTTTCGCAAATTCCAACCCGCACTCAACAAGCTGACACGCCGAATGTCACCAAATACTGCTTTTCGAAATTCAGTGTAAAATACGCGAAGCGATCCTTCTGTTAGTATCTATTCTGTGCCTTGGGCGTGTCAGCTATGTTGTGTGGAAGTTGGAATTTGCGGGAAATTTGAATTTGCACTTTGCACTCTTTTATGGTGGGTATTGACTAGAGCATTTCACTCCGAACGAGCAGAACGTGCCCAATAAACAGTCAGTCAACGGTCAGAACAAAATTCAGGCCTTTTGTATTGGACCTACCTGCACCCCCTTTGATCTTTCCCTATTTACCGACATCGTGTCGAACATTGTTCGTTCGGTTCGGAGCACTGGCGCCGACTTTTGAAAATTGTGTGGGTTGCACACGGTGGGGGGTCATGGAGGGGGTACATACCCTAAAATATCTCTACAAATCCAAACCTCTATATTTCAAGCCCTATAACATTTTCTCGTAGGTTGCATAGTTTGTGAGATATTAATTTGTAAAGTGTCAAATTTGGGTGACGCTGTAAACAAAATTCCATCCGAACCGAGGAACATGCCGCAGATTCAGAACCGATATGGGACGACCTGGTTCGAAATTGATCACAATCTGTTGATAAAGAAAGGCACTAGGGAATTTTTAGTGGAATGTCAAAACATAAATTTACATTCAACTGTAAACAAAAAATAAATTCTTGTAGAGATCAATCAATTATATACATTTCAATATCTATAACATTTTCTCGTAGGATGCATAGTTTGTGAAATATTAATTCCTAAAATGTCAAATGTGTGTGTGTGCGTGTGTGTGTGTATCAAGCTGTGAACAAAATTCCAGTCGAACCGAGCAACTTGTCGAGACAAAACTTGGTATGCGGGTTCACTGCCTTGATGGGAATTCTTTTTGAAAAGAATGTGTATAATATACATATATCGGGTGTGGACCTGTAAGGGTTGCCACGCAATCCATAGAACTTGCTGTGGGTTGCACGTGCACCCTTGAAACCCACAAGTCGGCGCCTATGGTTCGTAGAGTCGTACAAATTAGGTGCGTACGCTCTGCTCGTTCGGTTCGTTCGCAGTAAAATGCTCAAGTCAGTACCCGGGGAATCGTTGATGCTCGTTTTATTCGTTCTGTTCGTTCGGAGTAAAATGCTCAAGTCAGTACGATGCTCGTTCTATTCGTTTTGTTCGTTCGGTTTAAGTCTATTCACGCCTTTAGGTATATTCAAATTTCCCGCAAATTCAAACCTCCACACAACATGGCTGACGCGCTGAAGGTCATCAAACGAGGCCTGTCAAAATTCAATGTAAAAGACACGAATTCTGTGCCTGCGTGTTACTTATGAAGTTGCAATTATATTTTCACCTAATATTGTTGCTTTTAGGTGGAATTCACTGCCATGCGAGACCAATACATGCGTTGTGGCGAAGGCTTTTTAATTTGCTACAGCGTCACAGACAGACACAGCTTTCAAGAAGCATTGGAATACCGAAAATTGATCCAAAAGGTACGCGCTTCAGAAGACACTCCTCTAGTTCTAGTCGGCAATAAGTTTGATTTAGAAATGCAACGCAAAGTCACCACTGACGAGGGCAAATCACTCGCTCGTCAGTTCGGCTGCCCGTTTTATGAAACGTCGGCAGCGTTACGCACTTACGTCGACGATGCGTTTCATACGCTCGTCAAGGAAATTAGAGCCAAAGAGCGACAGAAAATGGGTTTTCCCAACACCGAACGCAAACCACATCGACATAGCAAATGGTGGCGGCTGCGAAGTATCTTTGCATTGGTGTTTAAACGCAAACGACATCATGCGTCCAATAATTCGTAAGTGTAAAAACCGCGGTTAAGAGAGTAAGTGCTTAAATAATGAAAAGTTTGCAACACATTCTACATATTTTCTAGAATTAGATTCAAGATGGTATTAAATAACAAGTGGAGCGAGTAAATAACTTCATTTTAACCGCTTAGAAAGATAATTTTTTTTAGTTATTTTTTTTTTAAATTAGCGTTTTTGGTTACAAACTTTTCATTGTGTAAAGCAATTTTCTTTTTAAGTCCTTTCATTTCAAAGTTAGGTAGATATAAATACGAAGAGCTAGTGCTAGAGCATAACAGTATTCGACTTTTGTGTTGTTTTCATTAAGGTTTTAAGATGTTTACTTCTCTGAGTAAACTGACACCGTACAAATATACGATCTAACACAAACCAAAACGCTTTTAGAAGTATTACAATAGAATTAAACGGTTCAGAGTGCTTCAGTAATTAACAATCAAACTGATTTGTCCATGCACACTACAACAACGCTGTGCGTGAGCGTTTTATGAAAAACTTAAAAAGCCAAAAAGTCCATACAACACAAAAACAGAAACAAAACATACCAACTTTTAACTATTTACATTTTACATTGTTACGAGATATGAAAATGAAACAAATCATTCCAAAATAATCGACATAAAGACACTGAGAAACCGTGCTGTGTCTTAAACAGATAATTTATTTTTGATTTAGATTTATCAAATCTATTTAATTTTTAAGGTTAATAATTAGCAAAGACGCCATGAAAAGAAAAATGAATGCAATCGGCATAATGCAATCATTTCTTCTTAATTCTTGGTTATCTTATGGGTTATTCTAATTAACAGGATGAAAGAAAATAACTCCAACGCGATTCTTATTTATTCATATTCGAATGATTGATTGTTTTTGTTTTTTAACAAAATTAATTATAGATCTGCAGGACCAGATCAATGTTTCACGTGCAATACTAGTCATAGGTTATCTAAACCATAAATATACCCATACTATTAATAAAATAACTATTTTATCGTTAAATATACAGGGTGATCGTTAATGAGTGCGAATGATTAAAATTTCCCGCGCAAAATATTAATGGCGTTTTCGACTTACTGCACTAGACTGCACTAGTGCAGTTTCAGTGTTTCAACTCAAACACACGAAATGTACGCAAGCATTGCAGTGCAAGTTCAGAGTTGATTCATGTAGTAGCATTCAGTGCATATTATAGCGTTTTCGACTTATAAGTTTTCTAATAGTGTGTAAAATCTGCCGTTTTGTGTTTGCGCATAGAGCTGCTTGAGTGCTCACAGAAGAAACACAAGTAGTATCACTTGTATTACTTGCTCGAAAAGAAGTCAGAGTAGTTGCCGAACCTTTATCGCCATTTGAATCACTATCAGCTACAACTTCGGATTTCGCATAGCCTTCTTCCAAAGCAATGTGTACCACAAATTCTTGATCCTGATCAATGTGCTTCGGCGCAAGCTCCGGAACATTTTGGACATCATTACAAGGTTTGACATTACATTTGTTTGAATCAACCGGATGTTGATTCTTCGCATGTGGTGTAAAATACGAATAAAGGAACTATTAACTTTATTGTATTTATTAAATTTCAAACATAGCAAAACACGGAGCGACTTTGATTATCTGCTTCCTTCCTCTTTTAGATCGCCGACTTCAGAGAGCCATCCCCTCTTTATTTCGTTACCAGGTAAACTCGGTTCTCGCACTTGGTCTCTCTCAATCATGTTGCTTTCTCTCTTACACAATATCGTTGTTTCGCTACTTGGTTGATCTCCATAGTTACTTGATACGAACATAATGATTACATAAACGTACAGGGTCACAAGATTTAGCTGGTACAATCTAACAATATAAAATATCACAGGTCACCATACAAGGTGATAAATTAGCAGATTTTACATTCGCCCAATCTGAAATACTCAGTAAGTAGACTTAAGTAGTCTTCAATAGTCAGTCCTGGTACTAATGTGATTTTAAATGGTAGTTCACAACCACAAGTTGAAAAAAAAGAAAAGGGATTGTTATTATGTGTACTTGGGTTAAGCACTTATTAAACGATCGAGGTCGATCGTATTGTCAGATTGCCCGAATGTAAAATCTACCTTTTTGTCACCTTGTAAGAGCATACCACCTAAATCTTGTGACCCTGTAGAGTTATGTGATTACTAAGTTGGTATTGTGCAACTATGGAGATGAATCAAGCAGAGAATCAGCGGGACCGTGGAATGGAGAAACTAATATGAGTAAGATAGATCAAAAGTGTTCAAACCAAGTTGACTTGGTAACGAAACAACTAGGGAATCGCTCTCTTTAGTCGACGATCTCAAGATAGTAGCAGAAATCAAAGTCGCTTTGCATTATCTCATTTTGAAATTAAATAAATACAATAAAGTTAATAGTTTTATCCGCGACGACCACGTAAAACAGCGATTATTATGTATCACTCACATTATCACCACTCGCGAATAATAAGCTTGACACGAGTCAATTATAGGTCATAATTCCTCTAGAGGTTTTTTCTTACGTCAAGCAGAACGCTTGCCTGAATGCAATAATGAAATGTCACAATCTAAAACGCCATCTATTGAACTGAAGGTGCGTTCGGATTTTCAGAGAGAGTTGGGTGTAGCTGGAGTAGTATTTCAGTGTATGAAGAATGCACCATTTACCCTTTTTGGAATAACCAATGTCGTCGCGGATAAAGTATAGTATTCAATTCGCGCATAATTCAGGCTATTTATTATATGCTCGGGCTTTACTACACTCGGCTCGCTTCGCTTCGCCTCGTTACGTAAACTTGCCCTCGCGTATAATAGCCTGCATTATGGGCTCATTGAATAATATATTATTATAAATTGGAAATAATAGGTACCGGATCAGTACCGGATGAAACTGTGGTTTCTCCTATAATTTGAATCTTTTTCAGGTTCAGGTTCAGTTTACCACTAACAATAAAATTTCATAATCGTTAAAATAAATATCCAAATTTTATTTGAAAATATTCGTTTATTTGTTTATTCCTTTATTTCAATTTAACAGTTGAAGGTCCAATGTTTTTTTAATATCAAAGTGATTCGTTAACGCCGCACGTAGTTAACGAATTGCCAAATAATCTATCATGCTTCATTACAACAACACAATATGTGTCTTGACTTGTTTCACTAAAACTTTTCACAACTTCCTAATTCTTTAGTCACTTTGCCAACTAAACAACCAACAGCCATGCGAGCTTTCCAAGCGGCACAAATCTACTCGTGAAAACTTTTAAATTTTGCTAGAAGTCAGGTCATTGAATTTAACGACACGTGTGCATCCCTCACAAGCACCATGGGTCTTACAACATAAAAAATTGCCACCCAACAATTTATTGACTCATGATTAGGAAATCGTTATGAAAGTAGTCTGGATGAATTCACTTTTATAATTATTGAGAGTTTTGAGCATTCACCCATCGGCCAGATGTATCTTTGAGCTTAGATGAGAGATTGTGGTTATGTGAATTCACATCTGTGCGAATATTTTATAATAGACTATGGTCTACAAGTGAATTTATAACTAAAAAAGCAATTATTCTTGCTTTGGCCGGCGAAACACAACACAACAAGAATAAAACACCACTAAAACAATTATAGTTATAAGGACGTCTTCAACAGTTAAATTTTCGCATGTTACGAATGCAAATATACTCTGTGATCAACTTATAAAGTTGCCACTTGCATAGGGATGTTCTACTTCAATCCGTGGGGAACCACTTTCTCGCACAACTTGATCGTAAATGTTAAATTTCATTTCTAAAAATTACAAGAAAACTCGTTTTTTTTTCAACTATAATCACCTTGCATTGGCTATTTTAGATACCCGTATCCCCCTGGTGGAAAATAGAAAAACTAGTCATTTTATTTAAAGCAAGCCAAGCATAAAAAGTCGAAAATGAATAGTATATTATTATATGAGCGATTATAATAGCCATTACTCACGAAGATGATGTTTAAGCCCACGAGCCGCCAGGCGAGTGGCGCAAATTCATCTGAGTGAGTAATGGTCATAATCGAGAATTTAATACTATACTTTTTCTACACGTTGCACTATTTTTAACACAAAATACAAATTGTGATTTGTGAACTGACAAGTGAATCAATATGGCGGGCGATTACATACAGTTTTCACAGTATTTATCTGGTTGCTATGGTTGCTTCGAGATTTTAGATCATATAGATCAAATCGATCGCTCACTTCAAATTCGTTAAATCTTGTTATTTAATAAATCAATGTTATTTAATTGCAGTAATTTTTAACATCTATTATTCACGATCGTTGAATAATGAAAATTCCATTATTCACGGTAGTTAATAAGAGGTACCATGAATCACTCAAAAAATGCTAATGATGACCATATAATTAAATAGGTGTAGAAAAAAAACATATAAAATATTTAGAAAATGATTTCTTTTGTAGTTGTTTCAATTACTTATACTTATTTCTATTTTACTTACCACAATCATTTATTTCAATTTCATCAGCTAATGTAATTGAAAAGCAACCAAAATCAAGAAACAAAAACGCCAAGATCATAACTCGTTTTGCTTGCTGAAATTTTAGGTGTTCCATTTTTAGGCTTCTTATTGTTAAATTCAAAATTCGATTCAAATAGTAATAATTCAAATAACTTAGAAAAACTGGTAGGTGCACTAAAAAAAATGCCGACCAATAGTAATACAAAAATTACTGCTTCTGCTTATATACCAAGGAATATTCAAATACGAATGTTATCATAGAAACAGTTATCAGAAATTGTAAGTATAAATATTCATAAGTACAACGATGTGCACAATTTAAATAATGTTTGTTATTTTTAGCATGACTCACTGATAAGGGGTTTACGCAAACTTAATTCGTTTGACATTCGAGTCAATACAGTAGGGGCGCGCCCGAGTGCAATACTAATCTGTGAGAAAAGCAGAATAGTACCTATTTATTGTTCTTGGGTGCGGCTCTGGATTGACTCGAATGCCAATCGAGTTTAGTTTCCGTAAACCCCTATTACGAACTAATATACAATAGGGATGGAAATGCTTGTGTGAATTGAAGCGCTCGACGTGCCTACAAGTGGCCACAACGAAATATTTGAAGGTTATCAATGTCGAATGTGCCGCGTTTCGAATTTAAAAGTACCTAATGAATGTTATTTTTTAAGAGTTCCGAAATAATTTGTTAAGTGCCTATTTGTGGTCACGACGAAATAATCTAAAATAAGGAAATCAAAGTTCGAATAAGGAAATTTTGCAAATGGTTCGAGTATACAATTTGAAGGTTATCAATGCGAATTTGTTTGAATATTCAAGAG
This sequence comes from Liometoxenus newtonarum, assembly GCA_030264535.1. Taxonomy (NCBI): domain Eukaryota; kingdom Metazoa; phylum Arthropoda; class Insecta; order Coleoptera; family Staphylinidae; genus Liometoxenus; species Liometoxenus newtonarum. The sequence goes on from JARJEB010000944.1 coordinate 11,855, forward strand.
TCGAAGAAAATTTGTTCAACTTTAGCAACCCGTAACATTAGAAATATTTATGCTAGGCGGCTAATATTTCACTCAGACATAGTTTAACAATCGTAGAATAACTCCTATGAATTTCATTTAGGTTGGAGAAAAAAAAATTCAAAAATTTTTTTTCAACAGGGGGGCTCCTTCGGTCTCCCATGTTTACTCTTTTGTATAAGTTTGTCGAATGAAGCAATGAATTCAATAATTCGGAATATATAAATGATAATGAAGATAGGGGAAATAGGAAGGAATGGAATTGTATGCGCTTGTTCAAACCATCGCGCATGCAACGCATCCAACTTCCAGAAAAAAGAAAGGACCGAGCTAAATCGAGCATTGGCGAAAATGGTATGAGCGAATGAGTTGAACAACAAAATTTGGGACAGGTAGGACCGGGAATTAGAAGGTATCATACTCGTAGTCAGGGACCAGTGGCCGAATTAGCATAGACACTCCCCAAAATAATTTAAAAATAAAAGAGAAATACATTTATAAATAGCAATCATTTAATATAAACAAAATAAAATAAAGAAAAGAAGAAAAAAAAAACTTAATAATTAATTGTTAACGAAAATATAAATAATTGAAATTGAAAAAGTATAATACTCAAAATTTTTTTGAAAAAAAAAACAAAAAACTAATACCGCTGTGGCGAGTCTGAAAAATACGAAGGGTTAGTAAACCCAAAAGGAAAATAATAAGAATAAAACACTCACCATTTCTCAAGACAAGGCCAAAAGAAAAATAATCATGGCAACGGTAAGCAACCCCCACACAATGTGGACGTCCCGAGCAGCCGGACTACGCATTATATGATCCTCCAAGATCCGCAAGCGCTGCTCCAGGCGGCTCCACTCTTCCTCTCCGGCCCGCTCCTTAGGGGCCTCCTCCCTCAACGGCAGTCTACCCTCACCGGAGGACACCTCGCTCAGCGCACCGTCCAGACAGGCCCCCGTCCTGGGAGGCCAGGAGGAACGACGCCCTATCGGTCGAAATGCGTCGGGCACCGACCACAAGTAACTACAAGAATCAATATCACCTTCCATATCGCCGGAATCTTC
>JARJEB010000945.1:0-19043 GCA_030264535.1 Liometoxenus newtonarum
GGCGGGTGGCGCAAATTCATCTGAGTGAACAATGGCCATAATCGCGAATATAATACTATGCTTTTTCTACACCTTGCACTATTTTTAACACAAAATACAAATTGGGATTTCTCGATGCGATGAAGCAACGATCGAGCACTAACTGACAAGTGAAACAATATGGCGAGCGATTCACATCGAGCTATGATCGAAATTCTTCGGGTTCTTTCGAGATTTTAGATCATATAGATAAGTTGGATCGGTCACTTCAAATTTGTTCAATCTTGTTGAACTTTAAATGATCTTCGAAAATACGCGATCAATGTTATGAAATTGATAGAATTTCTCGGGTTCCTTCGAGATCTTAGATCATATAGATAAGTTGGATCGATCACTTCAAATTCGTTAAATCTTGTTGAACTTTAATACGTGATCAATGTTATTTAATTACAGTGATTTCTGAAAATCCATAACTCACGGTAAGGAGTTATGAAAATCCATAAGTCACGGTAGTGAGTTATAGGTACCATTAATCACTCAAAAATGCTAATAAAGACAATATAACTAAAAAGGTGTAGAAAATGGATAAAAACAAGCCTTGGATTTCGAAAAGAAGAAGAAGTAGACTACCAATGTTGTACTTTTCAGTCTTCATGATGGATTATGGTGATCAGATCAGATTTATTTATTTTATAGCTATCTTTCTCACACACTACCTTAAAAACGTTGCCAGATATAGTTTGAATGGCACTTTGACGTGATTCGGAACTAGTCTATTTGGGTTGAGATTTTAACCTCCCTAATATGGTTTGGTTATTAAGAAATATTCATAAAATAAACTAAGAGAAATTACTGTTATTATTGGCCAAGCATGGTTTTAGAAAACACATGCCTTCTTTAATTATTTTGCAAGAGTGCAAGTATCGTTATAATAACTCAATGTTGTTGGGAGTGTAAGTATATGCGTGACCTTTTCATATAACCTTGCAAATTAGGTGTCACTTGATATACAGATTGCTATATTACTTAAACTATATACCTACATATATATCTGTCGCGTCGAACGGTCGAACTAATCGAAAAATCGTATAATCAAATTTAATTAATAGCAAGCCATTACTTAGTGTAGGTATATAGTACACGGTGCTTGGTGCAGAGCAGATAAATATATAGAATTACATTCAATATTCGCACTGCAAACTCACTTAACCACAAATAATATTCATTAATTGCAAACGCCTATTCTAGATAAAGTAGGTGTATCAGATCAGATATCACATTCGAATTCTAATTTCTCACGAGTTCATATCAATAACTAATAATTAGCTATCATGCAAGTCAAGTCAGCTTTCATGAAATTGACACTTATTGACCCTTGCCGCTTTGAAACTTTGTCAACATGCTGATGTTAACCGAGAATGACCCATCTACGTGTACTCATGGATACAAGCTGTTCTTTTTTTTTTTTAATTGGCGATTGTGTGAAATTTTAAATAGACTCCAGTCTCCGCGTCACCAGTCTGGTGCGTGTACTTTGGGTAGTCTACATTTTAGGGTTTTAGTTTATCATGGTGCAACTGCAAGTCAATATGGCAGATCAGTATGGTATTCCCTCTAGGAATATTATAACTCTATGGTAGAAACAAACATTATATATTTAACGGCAACTTACTGTCAGCGTGGTCAGCGTGGGCCATCACAATTGTAACAATTTCAATTCATTTTAATGATCTTTGCTATAGGAACATTTCTCTTGGTAAAATTTCATATCACCATCCGATCTGCAGCGCGATACGTTACGTACTTATATAGATGTTGTCATTGAGTGATTGAAGTTTATTAGCTGACGCTTTATTAATGTGCTTAATGATGAAATCGATGAAAACGTAAAAATGTTAATATCGTACGTGTTCGCCGCGTTTTTCACATTGTGCAGCTGCGGCGTTCTCATGGTATGCGAAGGCAGAATCTGTTCGAATATAATCGTACGCAATAGTGTTGAAAATTTAAAGGATGCACTGGAAGGATGTACCATCGTTATAGAACAATTGCAAATAGCGCTGATCACAAATGATAGGGATGCGAATTTTGAAGATATTAGTTTTCCGGAATTACGACAAATTTGGGGACTATTCTTGGTGTTCTTCGTTCGAGGATTGCATAATTTGGGAGCATTGTTTCCAAATTTGGAACTTATCAGAGGAACTAATACCTTTCATGGCTATGTCTTTATTTTATATAATTTGCCAGATTTAAAACAAGTAAGTTATAGTTTTAGTCAAATATTGAGAGTTTGTCAAATGGAAAACAACAAGACGTGATTTTTTATCGTAAAATTTTTCATCACATCGCACGAAGCGTTGCTGCTTGGCAACCGCACGAAAACACAATGAATGGACAAATTGCATTTCCGCATTCAGTGCGCTTGAATATTGCATCGAAATGTGAACACAAATTAAATTAAAGTCGTCGAGTTGTTTTTTCAAGAAAAAGAAAGCTCAAAAGTGAAAAATGCTTCAATATTTGATATATTATTGCAACAAAAGAAGAAGAAAAGAAGAAAATGCCACAAGTAACAAATAATTAATTGCTATAGCAACAAAAAATAAATATATACCTAATTTGTTCTATTTTCCTCCCTAAGGAGTCAAAAGTGTTCTTTCTTCCCGATAAATCGAGACGAAAATACTTACTTTCGGTAGAGGTAGCAAAAAATGTATTTTCAGACAACAGGATTTTATCGATATTGTTTATCGATTCATTGTATATTATTTGGTTTGGTTTGTAACAAATAATTAATTGCAATAGCAACAAAAAAATTTATGCCTAATTTGTTCTAACTTACTCCCTAGGGAGTCAAAAGTGTTCTTTCTTCCCGATAAATCGGGACGAAAATCGTACTTTCAGTAGAGGTAGGCAAAAAAGGTTTTTTCAGACAACAGGATTTTATCGATAGTTTTTATCGATTCATTGTATATTGTTAGAAAACTGTTCTCCATTAAATGCTCTTTCATATTTTCCACAGTAAGATGCGCGATTTTTCCTATTGGTAGTTAAAACACGGAAGCTAGAAGACGTCTCTGCCGTAGAAAGGGTCGGACCCATAATGCAAACGAAAACACATAAACCAGTAAAAGTTATCTTCGTCTTAGGCTTTGTAGAATCTATGTAATTCCTCTCTGAACCAAAAGTTATGACCAGCCCCTCTATAACTTATAAATTTCCTTGTAAAAAATAGTCCCAAATACCTGAACAAGTAAGTCAATATGAATGTGCGATAAACTAAGTAGAAAATAAAATGTTTTATTGTCCAGTGTCCTTGACATTACCCGGCGCGTCTTCGTTAATAGAGTTACTCCCTTAATCCCTTTCGTTACTAGTATTTACGAATATAGTCGGACACAACGAGTATTTACTATGCAAATATTGAAATATACTCGCGATTCACGCAAGAACGTCTACTCGGACATGCTACATTATAAATAGAGTCGCTAAAGAAACGTAGCCCAGAATGTGTATGTATTGATAACAACGGGACAATTTAAGTCAGCCTAACTTTTAAGCTATAAAGGATAATAATAGTAAGCAGCTTATTAAGCGTCGACACTAAGCCCATTCCGCAGGCAGGAAATCTTTTAATCCACTTATGAAAACGAACCATAAATGCCATCAGATTATAATTAGAACAAAACAGAAGATGAAACTTTGAAAAAAAAAGAATATTTTATATTGTTATTTTGTTGACTTCGTCGTTATCCTTGAAACTTTTTGCCAGAATTCATTAGATATTCATCTCAATTACAAAAATTCTTGCGGGAATCTAATAAATTTCCATTTCATTCTCAAGTTATATATTTGTGACGTAATTTTCAATCAAATATATTTTCCTTCTGGAGGCTCCCTAGATATACAAACATTTTATGGCAAGTGCAATATAACTTTATATAGTCCTTGCATTTCCAGTATATCACTTTTCTTCAACTTCTTTATTTGCACATGTTGTATGTGTCTGTGTGTGTGTACGTGTGTGTGTGTCTGTGCATTCCTCGTTGTATCACATTCAGCTACCAAATAAAATACAACGATTTCAGAATTGTATAGATACGATTGCGGTAATAATAGCACGTCAGGATGTAACAACATTTATATTTATACTTATACTACCCTGGCAAGGACGATCGTAAACGCCTGGTCAACCCCGCTTGGCTGGCGATGCCAAGCCGAGATGAAATAAAATTAAACTGTCGAAAAGTCGAAACATCAAGATCGGGAAAGTGTTTCTGGAATTTGACACGCGCGTTTCCCATTCACTCTTAGGACTACAGGGTCGTAATAATTTTTGAACAAGAAATGCAAGTTATAATCTTATCCTTATCTACTCTACCTGTAATACCTGTACAGCAAGATTTTTCAGCCCAAACAAAGCTCATGCGTATCCAGCGTATCGTTCCACCCGATCTCTTGTTTTCTTCCTGCGTTATCAAAGGGATAAAACGAGCCCGCCGCCCTGCCCTTGCGTAACGATTCCAGTTAGAATTTTCTACGCACTCAACTCCAATCGACACTAGAAACGCGTATTCTAGACTAGACTATATAACCTTGCGTAGCCTTCTGCCTTGCCTATACTATAGCATCTCCGAAAATTCGTTGAATGCATGTGTGAATTACGAAACCGCGTAGTCGTACGTTTCTAGGGAACCTTGTTCCTCACGAAGTTCACTCGTTTATCGTTCAGCTTCAGTTTCACCACTGTTCAAGTGCTCAGTTCAGTTCGTTCAGTTGAACGCGAACGATCGTAACGCTAGCATGTGCTTTATCAGCGCGACGTGGACAACGACGTGTTGTTGTTGTTGTTGGGATTGTGACGTCCGGCTGCACATAACAAGCATACAGAAGAGCAAACCATGCCATCGTCGTTTTTTCCTAGTGTTACCGGTGTCGGTGTCATCCTAACGTTACTGGTGTTAATGAATTTTGGCACAAATGCGAAAATATGTGGCTCGGTTCATATACGAAACGATATGGAACAATTAGAAAAATTGCGCGAGTGCCGCATCATTGTCGGTGATTTACAAATAGTGCTTCTTCAAAAAAGCATCCTTCCGGATGCATGGAATGACAATAGATACACGTTTCCAAATTTGACCGAAATCTATGGATATATGTTATTGTATCGTGTTTTTGGTTTGACATCGGTCGGTCAGATTTTTCCACATTTGCGAGTTATCAAAGGATTGAGAACGTTTACCAATCATGCCCTTATACTATATTCACTAAAACATCTACAAGAGGTACTACAATTTTTACAGCAATTTTTGATATTGTTCTTATTTTTCAAACGAATTTTATTGCGCTCGGTAAGAGAGAATGAGCGAAGCGAGTCATTTTTGTATTTATTTTATTTAGTTCAGTTTAGTTTCCCACAGCGCCAACGTGCTGTTTGTATTGAGATGTTTGATTTTGTTTAGGTTCTCTCGTTCACATTTTTTTTAGGTCATGGTCACCTACCAAAAACTGGGAATGCGGGAGAGAATTTACGGCGAGACGATCTCGAATTTTGTAGTGACTAGGAAACGCACGCACTATGCGCGTACTAAACACTGCATACAGAGTGATCCAAAATGATTGATATTCACTTCCTGAGAGTAAATTAGCAATTTTTGTCTGTGGATGGAACTAATTTTTATTTGAAGGGATTTTCCGTATTTATTTTCTGAATACTCGTTTTTTTAATGTTTCAATTTGTTTTTCTTTGCAATGATTCGAAGAAATGCGTTATTATAATTATAAAAATCCAGGTTCACATTCACATTAAAAGAAAACAAAAGCGTTTTGAAATTCTAAAATTGCGCTAACCTCGGTTGGCTCAGTTGACTGTAAAACGAATCGCATAATCAGCAAGAATAGGAAACTGGAAGATTCATAATCAGCATTTAGTTCATATTATTTATAGCTAAGTACAAAGTACACCGAAGATACTTTTACATGTTGATGACGATGACTGTACTTAGAGCTTGCAGAAATTTACATCTAAGTATTTAAAAAACAAAATACAAAAACCTTGCTAAATCAAAATAATTTTAAGAAGTGATTATTTTTAATATACATAACAGGCAACAGCGACAATTTGCTCTATCTCATAAAATTAATTTATAGCATTTCCCAGCGATATTATTCCATTAATGGACTGGACACACATCAAGGACATTAAAATGTTCGTAATATCCGAGATAATAGATATGCATTGTTTCATATTAATATTCATACAAAAGATACAGAAAATTAAAAATATACGACTTACTGATTTATCTCTAGTATAATCATTATCATGTTTATACGAATGTTGAAATGTTTGTATTTAATAATATGAAATATGAATTCCATTTTATTAATGTGCCATTTCATTCAGAAATTCGTAAAATGATTTTTATGATATAATACGATGATTTGAATAAATGCGGATGCGACTAAGATGAAAGGATTTATTCAAAGTTCGTGGTTTAGGCCTTAGGCACTGACTGTATTGGTATTCTGCCTTTAATTGAAAACCATGATCATTAGTTATGGGACTATAAATAAACGCCCGCAAGTTTTGCTGCAATGTTATTAAACTTTCTGAACGTGCACAATTTCCCCTAAATCTGCTCATGGCTCCTATTCTCCTATTCTCCTATACCCCTAAATCTAATCTAGGAAGTTCAGAAAAAAAGCGCAACTAAGCAAACCCTGTGTGCAAGTAACCCTAACGCCCTAACTAAAGTGTATCAGTAGCTTACGAAAGTATTCTCTTCTACGCTTCTTATATCTTTTCTTCAAACTCTCATGGCTTGCTGCTACGATGTCGATGGTGATGTCCATTATGTTGGTATGCACAAGTAAATTGCATCAACGCCATGAAGCAAGAGGAACGAGGAATATAAAATAGTATTCACCCCTTGTTCCCTTCTTGATTGCAATGATACCCTCAAGTTATTCTTCATTCTCATCCCTATTCCTATTGCATTTTTATGTTTCTGCAATACTGTAAGTAAGTTTTAGTTTTACACACTTGCAGTTTGCAGATCTTCCATTCTTTTATTACACGCTAAATTTGAATGTTTATGCGTTACTGACACTGTAATGTACAATATTTGCGATTTTCCCCCTATCAAAGCGATTTCCCCCCTGTAATTGGTGCCCAACGTGGGGCACACACAAACACGCGGTCATCGCTTTAAAACCCACTTCTCAGTGATATCTCAAAATCTGGACCAGTAAGATTTGGTCTGAAATCAACACTATTCGACTTTATTATTATTGATTGATTAATATATTAATCAATCAATATCTATAGATATTATAATTTGAAAAGTCTAATATTGTGGTCCGTCATATTTATTCTTAAATTAAATTAGGTAGGTATTATAGCAAAATATAAATATTGTAAATAAAATATTTTGCTATATTAATTTACGAAATATAATATTTTGCTATATTAATTGGCGCCCAACGTGGGGCGCCAATAGTAGTCGCTTAATTCTGCATGTTACAGTATAGGTTAAAAATGTAAAAATATATTTTCACACATTATATTGTTTAAAAATATCGATACACGACGCGCACAATTCATTATCACTTGTTGTTGACGCGCTGATATCACTATACACGACCGGTTTCAGTCATGTCGTGTATATATACCTATATATGTTTCGTTTTTCAGTTGGTGTTGCCTGTATTACTATTATTAGCATCCAGATTAAATTATTATCTTCTCAATTTCAAAACATTCATAAACATATAAGTACACATCGCGTTTGCGATTTGTAAAAATATACACTTCCAAACTCTTTGCTTTTTATATAGGTATCTATGAGTGAACTTTAAGGATTACATACAGACTTTTCTGTAGATATTTATTATTACATTTACATACAATTGTTTGAATCTATACTCGAGGCGAGTTAGTAATTTCCCGTTGGATCCTTTCCAAGAAAGAAATAAAAGAAATCTTGCTCTCGCGAGACAATTGTTTTTAAAAATAAGGACGAAATTTGGAGTGTTCATTGTTACGCGCACTGTCTGCGTTTCCATAATTATTTCAATTACTTAATTGTGATTGTAATTGACCGATTGAAATTTTGAAAATTGCACAAATCACTAAAGAGATAATGAGAAATTTATTTCTGATTATCTAAAAAGTCGTACTTAAAATTAACAATTTCCATTTTGCAAATTGTCACGTTCTCTGTAATTGAGAGCTGAATGTAATACAAAAAGGATTTTTCGGAAATTCGCACTCACGGATATAAAAAAATATGAGATCCCACTCACGGAGACATAATTTTCTAAAAAAAATATGAGACATTATTTTTAGAAGACCCCACTCACGTCTCCATGAGTGGGAATTGATGAAAAATTCTTTTTGTATCACATTCACCAGTAAATTACCGAGAGCGTGACAGTTTGCCAAATGGAAATTGTCAAGTTTAAGTAGGCTTTTCAGTGTGAAAATTGTTTTTAGTGTCTTGTGCAGTTTTCAGAATTTCTATCGGTCATTGTTATTATTATATTCGAAAAACTTAACTATTTACCGTGCTATTTGCTAAGTGAGAATTTTAATTTTTGAATAGCCATGATTTAGGCGCTCAATTCGCAGAAAAAGTGTTGTTCGTGTGGTAAAAATTAACAATATACCCAGGTTAAAATTTAAAAAAAATGTTGTAAATTAGTTTCAGATACTTGGATAATTTTTAAATGTGTGATTACCAGACCACACCTGATTTTTTTAGTTATTTCGTTGTTTTAATTAATTATTTTTAATAGTTAAATATAGGCACACCCCGCGCGCCTTTTTGCGAGTACTATTCAAATAATGCTAAGAGTTATATTTTAATTTGGCTTTTAAATAAAATTGTCTCGTTTTGTTTGATACCCACGCATGCAAGACCTATTTACTTTGATTACAAGCATTTATGTTTACACTAAACTGTATTTTTGTATCGTTTTAAGTAAAAGCTTAGTAATGATAATAATAAGACATGCTTTTTATTTAAGTACTAATTTTATACCTTCTGCAGATTCCGCATTACTTATAATTATTTCGTTTCTTTTCCTTATTTTACAAAAATCCAGTTATTAGAGAAAAATCAGTACGGATTCTTAGTAAAACACACAACTTTTAGATTATTAAAAAATTCTCCAATTTTCATGGGAACGTGGATATGTCATCGATTATATTTTGTGATCACTAAATTTTTATACAATTTCCACTTTCCGATCAAAATTATCTACAATTTAAACAGTTTCTTCTTTTTCCGTTACGTGGATGAGTGGAGTGTTATAAATTGTGATATATAGTTTCAATCGTACTTTGCAATCAGACGTGGCAACATTGTAGAAAATAAGTATGGGTTATGGTGTCATGCTTTAAAAGTATAATACAATTTCTACTTTCCGATCAAAATTATCTACGATTTGAATAGTTTCAGCAGGTTTCCTCTTTTTTCCGTTACGTGGATGAGTGGAGTGTTATATATTGTGATATAAAGTTTCAATCGTACTTTGCAATCAGACGTGGCAACATTGTAGAAAATAAGTATGGGTTATGGTGTCATGCTTTAAAAGTATAAAACAATTTCTACTTTCCGATCAACATTATCTACTTTCCGATCAACATTATCTACAATTTGAACAGTTTCTGCAGGTTTCCTCTAAAGTTAAATATAACTACTTTTCAATCAGACGTGGCAACATTGCAAAAAAATAAGTATGGGTCCATGGTGTCATGCTATAAAAGTATAAACGTATATTGAAAGTAATTGAAATTAATAAATATTTCAACTCAATAAATATTTACGAATGGACGTAATATCAAAACGGTCATACAAACATTTTATTGACACTTTTATTGCTAGTTATTTGTTTTTATATTTAAGTTGAATAGTTTTAAGACATTCATTATACAAAATGGTCCAAACCCCCATTACCTTATGTTTAGCTGGAATCAAAAATATAAAGAATTCGGAACCTAGTTGTGACATGATAAACATTTCCTGAAAAACAAAATAATATTTAATTGTAAAACTATTTCTCAGTTTCTTAAAATATAAAACCTTGATTTTAGAAGCCAAGACTAATATATCCGAACGCGAATTGTTAACGAAATATTTATGTTCATATGTTGGACCTGTACGTTGGCTTTTTCATAAATATATTTACGCAGATCCGTATCCAGCAATATTCTATGAATATTTTAGAGAAATTTTGATACTTCTGATTTTTAACTTGTCACATCTTAATTTGAGGAATTGTTTGATCCCAATTTTTGGGGTTTAACAGAGGATATTTTCTACTAACTCAAAAACTTAATAAAATTCTAATAATTTCAATTTTCATTTTCTGTCAAGCCAATTATTATTTTTATCTTTTATATTACAATTCCGCTATGTATTAACAAATAGTATAGTTTCAACTTTATGAATCAGTAACAGTTTTGACTTTGGTGTTATGTTATTTAAAGAATTTTAACGTCGCTGGCAATTTTACGCAATACTAGTACAGGGTGGATACAAATTGACGAACAATATCCAAATAACTTTGTATAGATTCGCAACGTAGGTATACAGCGCAGAACACGCCCCTCAGGTCCCATGTTTGCCAATTAGACCGGTTGTAATTGGAAAATATTGAGAATACATTTCTTTTTCATAAAAGCCAACTGGATGTCAATCAGTTTGGATCACTCTGTACATACACATAGACCATAGACAATCTTGGAGGCGCTTTCCAATATTAGATAGTGTTTTATTATTCGGACAGATTCAAAATAAGGTTATAAAATTGTTGTCTCTATTATGGAAAAATTCATTTTTGATTGAATTGCAAACAGTTGCAAAATACGCAATTTCAATACACCATATGCCATATGTCAAACAAAAAATATTATAATTCAACTGAAAGGATATACGGATTTAGAAAAATGACAATTTGAATGCAAATTTAATTTTACGACTTCACTACAAAATGTCAGTAAAATTCAAACCAAAGCTTTCATGTTGCGACTTTTTACCAAGAAGCAAAGTAAAATTCCAACCAAAGACTTTCATGTTGCGACTTTTTACCAAGAAGCAATCATAAATATCGGTACGGGTCCGCACCGCACAACTTTCCGACTATATACACTACTATGCTACGACTTCATGGAACTCTCCGATCATGAACCTAATTTTAATCAGAAAGTAGATATGACATAGGTTACATTTTGATATCACTAAATTTCTGTGCAATATATTCATTTTCTGAGTGAGTTCCACAAAATCGTATAGTTCGTGAATATGATCGGAAAGTTGTATGGTGCGAATTCATACCTATTTTATAATAATAGATATTATTGCTTTTTTGTCATTAATAAAATATAAATAAATATATTTGAAATTAGTTTTTTCTATTTTGTCTTCGTAAGACGTATTTTGGTTTCAAACTCTACTTTATTGCACCCAAAATTTGGGGTTTGGAGGTTTATTGCTTCACGATCTAATATAAATTAACATTATATAAAGGTATATGCGACTCAAACAACAAGTGCATATTACTTAGGACAAGAAAAAAGAGATGGACTGAAGTGTTGCGTTATGGAAATAAACGTTCAGTATTATGTTTGAGAACCTGAACCTCTTATGCAATAGCGCTAGCATAAATTTTGTGCTAGGATATTAACATATGGGTTGTGCAAAAAGTAGTATAAACAACTTGTGACATATGTCACTTGTGACAATTAGTTCTTAACACTTCTATCCCGCAGTGACCGCGGTTTTATAAAAGGTACGAGTTACGTACGTGTCGTGACCGAAATCCAGAATATATCGAACTTAACCTAACCTACTATGTGGCAACATTAATTGAGAGTTGCAGTAGTAAGCAATTTTCAATTTAAAGCAAATAATTAAACGATCAGTCATGTGCATTTAACACACTAATTAGTAATTATTTACGAATTGTTGCAATGTTCACGTACTCTGAATATGACACACACACATACATGACCTTTCGAAACGACGCAACTGGCAGCATTCGAATTGAAAAGCGTAAATAATTTTGTTTGAATAAAACTGCTCATTAGGTATTTTAAAATAAATAAAAGTAATAAAATGTACAAACAATTATTTGCTTTTGTTATTCAATTACTCGTGTGTTATGTTATTTTTACATGCAAAACTCGATAACTTTATTTATTTATAAAAGATATTCAAGTGCCGATTCGTTTATTCTGGCGAATTTTTCACGAACTAAAGTTATTTGAAATAAAATGTGTTTTTGATTGAAGAATCGGTGACTCAGTCTGTTCGTCTGTTGTAAGTAAAATTTTCGAATTATTCCAATTGTTTATTTCTTGATTCTTATCAACTATTTTCTTGAAAATCCTTATTTAATTAAAAACAAACAGCGGAAGTGGCTGGCAACAGTTGCTTTTCTTGGGGGGCTTAAGCGCTTGCTTATATCTTGGTTATAGAATATTTTTATTCCTTTATTAATTGGAGATTAAAAATTTGAAGTCTGGAGTTTCATTCTTTATTTTAAACAGCATTTATTTCCAAGTTTAATTTTATTGCTTTTCCTACGGCCACTATGAAATAAAATACTTTCTTAGTTAGCTAGAAACAATGTTGAAAAGAAACTTTCCCGCACTCCATTTCAATAACATTGATTTTGGTAATAGTCCACTATGGCTATCAGTAGTGGAATGCCAAGCGGCCTATGTATTTGACATTTGACAATCGTTAAATTCGCACCGCACAACTTTCCGACCGCATCTACTGCGATTTCGTAGATTGTAAAAGTACCTAATTTTGATCGAAAAAGTAGAAATAAGATTGATTTTTCAAATCAAATCACTAAATTTCTGTTCAATTTCCACTTTCCGTTAAAATTTCTACAAAATCGTGGATACGGTCGGAAAGTTGTGCGGTGCGAATTTCACGTACCGATTTATTTTTATAAGTAGATGTGTATGTAGGTAAGTCTTATTTGCATAAAAAAGCTTAAAATGCAAATTTTCTATTTTATGCATTGATTTTTCTTTTGTCTGCACCAATGCTTCGTTCAATAAATCACATGTGAGAACTGAATAAATCTGATCTGATGTATTTTCAAAAATGTTAATTAGTCGCTAAAAATTAAATGAACTCAATTTTAAGCATTTGCAAATTCGCATATAGAAATTTATATTCAAAATTTATAGTCAATTTGACTTGGTAATCACTAATCAGAATGGATTAAGTACAACCGTTACGAAATAGTAAGTATCTAAATTGTAAATTATCTAATTTAACGTTAAAACTAATGTTTAACAACTCACAATTGTAGTTAGATTCCATAATTCAGTTCCTTGTCCTAATGACTATAAATAGTTTTGTCTACTAAGTCTTCTTATTTGTTAATTAATATGAAAGAGTATTGCAGCATCTCCGATGCGGATGTGAGCTCTTTTTGTTGTTTGGTGGGTGTTTTGCTGATAATGTTTGTATATTTATGCAAAGTTGGAAATCACAATACTATAGATATCGAATTTCAAAGAATCTGATAAGAAGTTGGAGTATTCCACGCACGGCTTACTTATTTTTACGTCCTTTGGACAATCTCCGGTGGCTAAGACCTGAAAGGCGCAACTTTAGCTTGAAAAGTCAGTGTCATACTCAAAGGCACGCTGATGAGTCCACATAGGACGAAACGACCGTACATGGGTTGAGTCACTGACGCTGAGTTTTCAAGTTAAATTTTTTGTTAACAGAGACTAAGTGAGATTGTTCAAATTTAACAATTGACCACCGTATTACCGCCATTGTAAGCATTCAAATGATTATTTTGATTTATTTTTTTTAATATACCTATTTTTGTTTCCGTATTGCTATCTTTTCAGAAAAAATAAGTAACATTATATATTTGTTATTTTTCGTGAATAAACAATATCTTGATATATGATCCTTTAATTAAATATATTAATAGATTATCAGAGCAAATACATTCCGAGTCTAATGTTTTCCAGAGCGCTGAGTATGATATTACGGATACAATGAACAAATTAACTGGTGGCCATTATGAGTTTTTACATAAAAAGCAGGGCCGGCCCGATTAAGAGGAGTTTAAACATTAAAAATATTTTCTTGCTTTAAGTGCAGCAAAATCATCCAATATGCTATCGCGCGGGGCTCAACGAATTTTCACTGGTTTCGTGTGCCTCGGGCCGGCCCTGCTTTATTAATAGAAAATACCTTCGTATTATCTGAGGTAGGAGGTACCTATTATCAAATTTATTTGACAATTCGTGATTTAATTTTACAGTTCAAATATTTTATTAGCAATTTATTGTGGAGGTCTAGACAGTTGATGAATATTTATTTGTTGTCATTCAAAAGTTGTTTGTTGTGTGTACTATTGTGCAACTATTATTGTGAAAAACTATAGTAAACTTTGAAAAATCCCATTAAAAGACAAAATAATTATAAATTTATGACGCAGGTACATAAGGAAATTTTTAATTTATATTTTGACGATTTATTTTGATATGAACTTTTTGGATTATTATTATTATTATGGATTATAATTTTCTAACGTATTTGCCTATTTTTTGGGTCAAATATCATATCTAAAGTAAATAAATTAGTGCAATTGCGGTTGCAATTGATATTGTTAGTTTAAAACATCGAGTACAATGGAACATTTCACAACCGTGTACTCTCCGCACTACGAGAGAATAACTAAACTTGCGCACCTTACGACTGTACTGATCATGGAGGTCAGTTTAGTCTAGTCCTAGTGCAATGATCATTTTGAAAAAACTTCCACTGGCTGCACACTGAGTGCGCAGTAGTCCGAAAACGCTATAAGTTAATTTCGACGTAGGTACATATCACATCTTGATTGATCGGAAAATTGTTTGTACAATGATATATTATCCTCGAGCTCTAGGTATGTAGTTCTAGGTGGATTAGGATTACCCATTACAATGTAACATTAGAACTAGTGGTTTCTATCTTCACTTTCTTTCTGTCAATGGCTGTTAGATTTGCCAACCTTGGGAAGCAAATCCTTCCATTTTTATTAGGTATGTAAATCTTATACATAGGTACGCATCGTTGAATTTCAGGATAATAAGGACAAGGAGTATGTTTACATTGAATTACGTCTTACATTGTAACACCTGAAACCAAATATGTTGATGATGTAGCTAGCAGACAATAGAAAGAAATAAGACGAAGCATGATTTTTCAAAAATTAGTTATAGAGCTGTGCCTTTCAGAAAGCTTTCTATGTATTTCAATAATACATCAAATTATGTTATTTCCGCAGTTTCAGGTAAACTTGGAAATATGCTAATTTGCAATTGTAAGTTACTGAGTTTGATCGCCTATACATAGAAATGAAAGATTATGTTGATGTCCATCGTATGGAAGCCCTCAATTCCAAATGACATCTGTCTACCCTACCCTACCCTACCCTGATGCAACAGCTGGTAAATGCATTCGTTCAATTTAGTTCTATGAATCTAATAAAATATCAAAAAGAAACCAGAATTTCATTTTCTCAAGACTATACCAACCCAAACTAAAAAAAGGTATTGTCGGTGCGCATCGAGTCGTGCAACTTTTTGCTTTTCCTTGCATTCGCGAAGGAATAAGGAAAAGTATGATTTTGTATATATAGGTATATGAAATCAGCTTTTCAAAAATATTGATATCAGATAGCTAAAGATGTGTTCCCACCTGCCACATAAACTCGTAAACGAAAACAGAAAAGTAAAAGCAAAGAATAAAGAACGGAAAAATATTATTGGAGAATTTATTAATACTATTTGCAGATACAATAAACAGGGGTCGTTTGCAAGAGGAAAATTTTTGTTTGTTTTTTTGCTTTCCGACCACTACTGAAAGTATGACATAGGAAAATTATGGTTTAGGTCAAATTTTTACTGGTCTAGATTTTGACATCCTCAAATTCAGAACAGAATGAAAGAAAAGGAACTTACTTTTATATGTTATCTAGCTAGGGTTTAGTGAAATTTAGTACTAAAGTTGAAATAAAATTAGTTCTTGAACCTTCATAAAGTTATTTAGTTATTTGACTTTTTTGAAATTGAGATTTTAATTCGGTCTTTATTCTTATTCATAAAATTTAATTATTTATATGGGTTATTTTTATATTTTTCTTAGTTGAAAATTACAATTTTGTTTTAAAATTTATTTTAATAGTCATGATGATTTACAGTTTAAATCATGTTTGTTAACACGAATTTCATCAGAATATATTTTCTGTTTAATTTTCTAAACACATCTGAACGTTAAGCCTTTTTTAGATGAATCATAATTCTCTTCTCTTAACAAATATTTGTTTTAGTGTGTGTGTGTTTGTGTAAACACAATATGTGACGGAATTTGAATATTCTAATTTTCATCACAATTGTGAATTGTGAACAACATTCAACAAAAATGTATGGTTATTTTTTCCAATTAATTTACGTAATTGTACAAAATCACTTTCTTATTTATATCTTAGGTATACGGGTATACTTAATAACAACATCGAAACTAAAAATAATTATACATTTTCATAATTATCATGCTGGCAATTGGCAACCTTATAATTCTGTAATTATGGCTAATTAAGAGGCACTTACTTCGCTTTCGCCTTACATATTTT
The DNA here is from genome assembly GCA_030264535.1 of Liometoxenus newtonarum. NCBI lineage: Eukaryota > Metazoa > Arthropoda > Insecta > Coleoptera > Staphylinidae > Liometoxenus > Liometoxenus newtonarum. The sequence continues at coordinate 16,651 of JARJEB010000945.1, forward strand.
AATTATTAATGAACTAATTAGCACGTGCTGTTAAAGTTTGGCACGTTTCCGACTTCGAGCTTGTATGCTTTTCTTAGACTAGGAATAATTCCATCTTTTATTATCTATCGTTTTTGGGGGTTTCACGACTACTTCGTTACTAGCCGAAAGGAGATTGAGATGAAAAGTCTTATACTAATTTACCGTAGGACGTAGTTACGAGCGTAGGAAGGAAGTATAATGAAACATGGGGAGCGAGCAATTGACACAATAAGTGAGAATATAGATAAACTCGTGTGCGACATTTTAATTAGTTAGTTAATTACAGTATTTTGAAAGGCAACAATATACAAGATGTCCCACAGAAATTTGAATATTTTCTTATGTTCCATTTTCCTATGGCGTATTTTATTTCGTTACTAAAAGTGTTACACTGTTACTAAAATGCCAAAACCATTCAGTTTTAGATTATTATTTTTGTACTTTTAGTCACAACCTTAATTATGCCCGAAAGACCTATTATAATCAAATGTACGTATGAACACTTGTTCTATTTCATATAGACAACTGCGTACGGCCCTGATATAGAGTGACATCAGAGGTTTACGGAAACTAAACTCGATTGACATGACATTCGAGTCAATTCACAGGGGCTTTTTTATTTATTTTTTGTTTCGGTATCAAATATCAAATTCTTACTGACTAAACTCCCATCTAAATATCTATTTTCGGAAAAAAAGTCCTTCAATGGGAAGCCTGGAGACGCCTCTGTCGTGGAAAGAGGAGGACCTAGAATGCTAAAAAGCAAACAACCGAGAACAACACTATTCGGCGATTCTCACAGAATTGTGTTGTTCTCGTGGGCGGCCATGGATTGGCTCGAATGCCATGCTAATCGAGTTTAGTTTCCGTAAACCCTTCTCCTGTGATGTTTTGTGTTTCCGTTGCTAATTACCTAATTTGTGCTTGTTTTCTCGGTTGTCAAATCAAATATAATATTGAAAGCCAAATATTACTGGTCGAGATTTGGTCATATCTCCACAAGTCCGGGTTTCATGTTTTCATAAAATTGGTTATCGCACATACTTGTTACTCTCGGTCGGAAAGTTGTGCGGTGCTTTTAACAGTTTTTTTTTTTGATATGTAAATGCACAAAATAATGAAAACGATTTAGAAATAGGACTTTTTATTTCCAGTAATAGAAATTTTAACGCAACGCAATATAAGAAATAACCCATTAGTCCTTGATGATTGTTGAACAGGAATTTTTAATGCTTCTTATTTATTTGACAGTCGCGTTTTTTATTGACCTTTATATTCAAATATTTTCTTCTTTATTGAATTATTGACTTCGTTTTTGTATTTTTCGGGGCAAAAGAAATGAGGTAGCGAATAATTCCAAGTGTGCACTTGTAACATGAACACACAACCCTTAATAAATCGATACGGATACGCACCACACAACTTTCCGTAGAAATCGGAAAGTGGAAATTGTAAAGAAATTTTGTATAGATTATATTTATCTCGTTACACCTTCTACCTTTCGGTGTAATATTGTTTATTAAATGCAAATTGATATTTTGACAGTTCGTAACTTCTTTACCGATCGATTTTGTTTATTTTTACTTTAGCTTTAAGCTACAAGACACCAAATTTCATTTCGATTCGTTGCTTGGTTTATGCGAATTTTGTTCACGAGACGGATCTCCACGAATCTAGGAAACAAATAAGACTTTTTTAAATATTCTTGTGTTCTTTGATAAGCGTTAAGTGATGATTTGTGGTTTTTTTAAGACTTTGATTTTTTCTGATAACATAACTTTCCTGCATCATATGGTCGAAAGTGTGTTATCAAATTTATGACGAGCCAAACGAAATGGAAATATGTAACCGACAACAACTTCAAGTCGAGATAATTGATTTATTATTTTATTAAATTGTCCACATACACGTTTGATTGGGAGTAAAGAAAATTTAGTGTTTAACTTTCAATTTATAGTACGTTTCTGAACTATTTATAACACTTATTTGATTTTTCCTTTGTTTTGAAATAAATTCGCGTAAATTCGCGTTTCTTGATTTACCTAAAAGCGGATATTTTGAGATGTTTCTTGAGTTTGCGTCCTTCATTTGTAAGGAGGACGTATATAAACATTTATTACTTTTATATATATATACGTTTATATATTTTATAATTTACAGTTTATAATTTACGTTTATAATTTACAGTTTAAATTTTGAATTTTAATATAATATATTCCGCTACTATTAAATATACTACTGCGCTTTTTTACCATATTATTATTATTTTTTACTTTCTGGCCACTTACCGAAGGTATGTATAGGTATAGGAAAGTAAGGTGATCATGAAAAATATTAAGTCTTATTTTTCCCTGATTCCTGGAGATCCGTTG